>CM056378.1:10754877-10849775 GCA_029718625.1 Synaphobranchus kaupii
GTAGCATGAAGCAGTTATTAATGGGTAACAAAATTTTTAATATTGTATGTTCCTCTTTACCTTATTTAGTATGTCTGTTGAACAGTGATGAACCTGAATCTGATTCATTGTGGAGCTCAAGATCTGGGCTTGCGGGTTCAAGTCTCTTGTGGGACACTGCTTGTTGAACTCCTGTTGAATAACATACTTTATTTGAATCACTTCAGCAACACCTCCAGCAGAGTGCAATAAAAATGTGACAGTTGTTTGCTCTGAAAGTCACTTTGGTTGCTGAGGATTTCCAGGCAAGTCGAGTAGCGTCTCCTTCAGTTCCTCCCCATCTATCCTTCTGCCTCTATGTGCCCTGCTCCCTTAAAGCTGGAGTACTCTATGTGCCCTGCACCCTTAAAGCTGGAGTACTCTATGTGCCCTGCACCCTTAAAGCTGGAGTACTCTATGTGCCCTGCTCCCTTAAAGCTGGAGTACTCTATGTGCCCTGCTCCCTTAAAGCTGGAGTACTCTATGTGCCCTGCTCCCTTAAAGCTGGAGTACTCTATGTGCCCTGCTCCCTTAAAGCTGGAGTACTCTATGTGCCCTGCTCCCTTAAAGCTGGAGTACTCTGTGCCCTGCTCCCTTAAAGCTGGAGTACTCTATGTGCCCTGCTCCCTTAAAGCTGGAGTACTCTATGTGCCCTGCTCCCTTAAAGCTGGAGTACTCTATGTGCCCTGCTCCCTTAAAGCTGGAGTACTCTATGCCCTGCTCCCTTAAAGCTGGAGTACTCTATGTGCCCTGCACCCTTAAAGCTGGAGTACTCTATGCCCTGCTCCCTTAAAGCTGGAGTACTCTATGTGCCCGGCACCCTTAAAGCTGGAGTACTCTATGTGCCCTGCTCCCTTAAAGCTGGAGTACTCTATGTCCCCTGCTCCCTTAAAGCTGGAGTACTCTATGTGCCCTGCTCCCTTAAAGCTGGAGTACTCTATGTGCCCTGCTCCCTTAAAGCTGGAGTACTCTATGTGCCCTGCTCCCTTAAAGCTGGAGTACTCTATGTGCCCTGCTCCCTTAAAGCTGGAGTACTCTATGCGCCCTGCTCCCTTAAAGCTGGAGTACTCTATGCGCCCTGCTCCCTTAAAGCTGGAGTACTCTATGTGCCCTGCTCCCTTAAAGCTGGAGTACTCTATGTGCCCTGCTCCCTTAAAGCTGGAGTACTCTATGTGCCCTGCTCCCTTAAAGCTGGAGTACTCTATGTGCCCTGCTCCCTTAAAGCTGGAGTCCTCTATGTGCCCTGCTCCCTTAAAGCTGGAGTACTCTATGTGCCCTGCTCCCTTAAAGCTGGAGTACTCTATGTGCCCTGCTCCCTTAAAGCTGGAGTCCTCTATGTGCCCTGCTCCCTTAAAGCTGGAGTACTCTGTGCCCTGCTCCCTTAAAGCTGGAGTACTCTGTGCCCTGCTCCCTTAAAGCCGGAGTACTCTGTGCCCTGCTCCCTTAAAGCTGGAGTACTCTGTGCCCTGCTCCCTTAAAGCTGGAGTACTCTATGCGCCCTGCTCCCTTAAAGCTGGAGTACTCTGTGCCCTGCTCCCTTAAAGCTGGAGTACTCTGTGCCCTGCTCCCTTAAAGCTGGAGTACTCTGTGCCCTGCTCCCTTAAAGCTGGAGTACTCTATGTGCCCTGCTCCCTTAAAGCTGGAGTACTCTATGTGCCCTGCTCCCTTAAAGCTGGAGTACTCTATGTGCCCTGCTCCCTTAAAGCTGGAGTACTCTGTGCCCTGCTCCCTTAAAGCTGGAGTACTCTATGCGCCCTGCTCCCTTAAAGCTGGAGTACTCTATGCGCCCTGCACCCTTAAAGCTGGAGTACTCTATGTGCCCTGCTCCCTTAAAGCTGGAGTACTCTGTGCCCTGCTCCCTTAAAGCTGGAGTACTCTATGTGCCCTGCTCCCTTAAAGCTGGAGTACTCTGTGCCCTGCTCCCTTAAAGCTGGAGTACTCTATGTGCCCTGCTCCCTTAAAGCTGGAGTACTCTATGCGCCCTGCTCCCTTAAAGCTGGAGTACTCTATGTGCCCTGCTCCCTTAAAGCTGGAGTACTCTATGTGCCCTGCTCCCTTAAAGCTGGAGTACTCTGTGCCCTGCTCCCTTAAAGCTGGAGTACTCTATGTGCCCTGCTCCCTTAAAGCTGGAGTACTCTATGTGCCCTGCTCCCTTAAAGCTGGAGTACTCTGTGCCCTGCTCCCTTAAAGCTGGAGTACTCTGTGCCCTGCTCCCTTAAAGCTGGAGTACTCTATGTGCCCTGCTCCCTTAAAGCTGGAGTACTCTATGTGCCCTGCTCCCTTAAAGCTGGAGTACTCTATGTGCCCTGCTCCCTTAAAGCTGGAGTACTCTATGTGCCCTGCTCCCTTAAAGCTGGAGTACTCTGTGCCCTGCTCCCTTAAAGCTGGAGTACTCTATGTGCCCTGCTCCCTTAAAGCTGGAGTACTCTATGTGCCCTGCTCCCTTAAAGCTGGAGTACTCTGTGCCCTGCTCCCTTAAAGCTGGAGTACTCTATGTGCCCTGCTCCCTTAAAGCTGGAGTACTCTATGTGCCCTGCTCCCTTAAAGCTGGAGTACTCTATGTGCCCTGCTCCCTTAAAGCTGGAGTACTCTATGTGCCCTGCTCCCTTAAAGCTGGAGTACTCTATGTGCCCTGCTCCCTTAAAGCTGGAGTACTCTGTGCCCTGCTCCCTTAAAGCTGGAGTACTCTATGTGCCCTGCTCCCTTAAAGCTGGAGTACTCTATGTGCCCTGCTCCCTTAAAGCTGGAGTACTCTATGTGCCCTGCTCCCTTAAAGCTGGAGTACTCTATGTGCCCTGCTCCCTTAAAGCTGGAGTACTCTATGTGCCCTGCTCCCTTAAAGCTGGAGTACTCTATGTGCCCTGCTCCCTTAAAGCTGGAGTACTCTATGTGCCCTGCTCCCTTAAAGCTGGAGTACTCTGTGCCCTGCTCCCTTAAAGCTGGAGTACTCTATGTCCCCTGCTCCCTTAAAGCTGGAGTACTCTATGTGCCCTGCTCCCTTAAAGCTGGAGTACTCTGTGCCCTGCTCCCTTAAAGCTGGAGTACTCTATGTGCCCTGCTCCCTTAAAGCTGGAGTACTCTATGTGCCCTGCTCCCTTAAAGCTGGAGTACTCTATGTGCCCTGCTCCCTTAAAGCTGGAGTACTCTATGTGCCCTGCTCCCTTAAAGCTGGAGTACTCTATGTCCCCTGCTCCCTTAAAGCTGGAGTACTCTATGTGCCCTGCTCCCTTAAAGCTGGAGTACTCTATGTCCCCTGCTCCCTTAAAGCTGGAGTACTCTATGTGCCCTGCTCCCTTAAAGCTGGAGTACTCTATGTGCCCTGCTCCCTTAAAGCTGGAGTACTCTATGTGCCCTGCTCCCTTAAAGCTGGAGTACTCTGTGTGCCCTGCTCCCTTAAAGCTGGAGTACTCTATGTGCCCTGCTCCCTTAAAGCTGGAGTACTCTATGTGCCCTGCTCCCTTAAAGCTGGAGTCCTCTATGTGCCCTGCTCCCTTAAAGCTGGAGTACTCTATGCGCCCTGCACCCTTAAAGCTGGAGTACTCTATGCCCTGCTCCCTTAAAGCTGGCGTACAGGGAGCGGTCACGCTCAGTTGATAGCAATCATAGAAAGAACTGTTGTGAGAGAAATCCAGCACCATACACTGTGTTTATACCCTCAAATTGTGCCTGAATTTTTGCTTTCAAAACAAAGGGGCTGATGAAGTGACCAATCGAAGAGATAGGCCGATTGCACGTTAGCGAAGAGGTCTTCAGAAGCAGTGGGGCCGGGGTGTGTCACTTTCTCTGTGGGCAGGGCCAAGGGGTGTTATGACTTTGAAATCTTTTGACGACAAATGCGATTGTTGAGAAAGTTGCGTACTCCAGTTTTAATATTCTCATAAAACCTTGTGCCTGCTCCCTCGTGAGGTTAACATCATGCATGAGCGGGTGTGCGTCCCAATAGTCAAAAAATGCACCCTCCCTTCCTCCACTAGCCTACCACCTCCTCTACTCCGTGCCCCAGAAACGGATCTTTAATCTAATGACGCTGATTACATCTTAATTACGTATTAATGGTTATATATTAATTAATGTCTCGACGCAAACCGCAATGTCAGGTACATTGTACACTGTACATGCAAATACTTGTACTCAAAACGTTCAGGCAGTTTTGCATATTTCCGGGTAGGAGAGGAGTGGTAGTGGGGGAGTGGAGGAAGGGAGGTGGGGAGTGAAGAATATTGGGACTCACCCCTGCTGTTTATGCAGTGCCCTCTGTTTGGGGTAGAAAATAGTGGCTATATGCTATGCTATGCAAATATAGGGTACTCAAGACTCACAATGTCTCCCATCACTGAAGTCATTCCAGTTAGTGCAGTCATAGTGATACTTCCTGCCATCTCTCTCTCTCTCGTTCTCTCTTTCTCCTTACTGTAAGGGACCTCGGCTGATCGACGATGCACTCTGCTTCCGACTGTGAATTCAAAATTGTTTGTATTTAGTCCCCGCCAGAAGGAACAGGGAAAGGGAACGTGGACAGACGAGTACTTCATGACCTCGGATCTCAAATAAGAGCTTGTTGTCCCCAGGGATTGGAGGAATGCTGTGCACCTCTGCCTTATTGTCATTACAGTAGCCTTTTGTATGACTCCTGGTGAAAGGGTTTATGGGTATTCTGGGTCTGCCCTCTGCTGTGTACCCTCGACAGCTGTAACGGCCCAGAGGACAGGCTCCATGGCAACAGCACACAGCTCTGCCTGTTACTCTTTTTTTACAGTCATGTTAAACTGTTATTATCTATACGAAAGGCGGATGGGTTCCTTCTGAGGGACATTCACAAACAGAGCCACATTTTAACTTATGTAACTTATAAGGTGACTTCAGCAATCAATGTTTAATATACTAATTCGACTGATTCTGTTAAATGTTTACTCTAACACACCTTTCCTGACCATAGTCGCCTAATGACATTCTTGAATATACTTTGCATTGGATCATTTCCTTTTTGACGTGCCAAACTATGGCTATTGTAAAAGGCCAATTCCTGCGGACTGTACCAAGCTGAGCAGACTCGCAGCAAAAGCTATGAGGCCCCTAGCGCCCTGCGTCGAGTGTGAAATGAACGGCACTAATCTGGCCTGGTAGCCGGTCCCCCCTGAAGCCCCCCCATAAAAGTCAAGTGTGTGATTATCTGTGGCTCACGTCCAGCTGGAGCTGAAGTGTTTACAGTTCCTGACGGTGTGGAGGGGCTTTGGAAGCGTTCGGTAGCAGCAAAACCAGGAAAGTCTGGGAAGGAAATGGAGCTTACCCGTGCCAGAGGTGCATTCCTACCCGCTTACCTTCCCCAAATAACTGCTCCTCTTGAGTGGTGTCACTGGGGGGTAAAGTCTGTTAACCCACCCACTGAGAGGGAAAGCAAGGCACCACTAAATTTGGAATTCTGTATTGGTGTCGTTTTATTTAGTCTTCTTTCCTTTAGTCGCGGTGGTTTATTTTAAGTATTTTAAGTTTAGGGAGTATAAACGTGAAAATGCATTCCCTGCCAAGGGGGAGCTGTTTGCGATAAGGTTGCAGAACTGTGCTAGACGGAGCCACGGGAGAGTCCGAGCACGGATGCCATTTTACTGCGATGACCTTTTCCGTTCCCAGCAGCCCCGGCGCTATGTAAATCAAAATCTTTATTAGTCTCTTAACACAAACACACCTGCACCAATGAAATGCCTGCTCCAGGCAATAAACATTACTACACCCTAGACAGTATGAATTGCTAATTGTTAGTGCATTGGCGTGACTGGCAGGAACTGGGCATTGTGGGGTGTTTTGGGTTTGATTCCCTTGCTCGTTTAAATCCTACATCATTGCGTTCTTAGCTTGTTGTCAGTTGTAATTAGATTTTTTTTATAGGAGGGCCTAAGGACTTTCCCTTGTATAGGCCTAGCCCTCTCTAACCAGCTCTACAAATGGCCCTGGAGCTAAAACATAATACTTGTCATATATATTGTGTTCTGTCAGTCTGGGATTTAACAGCATTTTTTATTGCTAATGTATTTGACTGATTTATTACAACTGGGGCAGGCCAAGGGGAGGTTAACATCAGTAGCAAAATTTTAAACATTATGAAATGACTTCCTATCTGCCTGATCTTGAAGCCAACATTCCAAGGTGTACAAAACAAAAAAAGTATTGAATTATCTCAACTAGAAAAAAGGTTATGGGCTTTTGAATCCATTGGGGTTGACAAACTTGAACAGATGCTCTTTCCCCCTGATTCTATCGAGCAACTATTTTTGATAAAGTATGAATAAATAGCATTTTTCTAATGATGATATGAATAGGCATCCCAGTAGAGTGAATGGTTTAGGATAAAAAGTCACAATTTCTTTGACAAGGTATTCAAAAAATTCTCGATTCTCATTTCGGCCTGTCCCATTTCGGCCTGTCCCATTTCGTTACCAAAAAACATTGTTTTTCAATTTCAATTAATTTTCTACTTAGAGAGGGGGAACATTCCAAAAGAAAGCTTATTGGATGTGTCTTGATGTAGTATAACCAGGTTTGAAAAAAATTCTTTTGAGGGGGGTGAAAATGTGTCCCTCCGTTACCATGACCATCTGACTTTAAACCTCGTCCCATAGAAATTGAGCAGCACAAGTGGCTTACCATTTTGCATGTTAATATTTAAGTGGTAATAGTACAATATGAAAGCGAAAGATAACCCTTTTCACCTCAGGAACCGTATGATATGCATGTCTGAAAAAAGTGTAAAAAACAGACGTTAATTTTGTGTCGCTCCGTTACCCGCCCTGTTTTTTTAAACAAATTTTACCCCCAAGAAGTTGTTTGCCCCCCAACTTTTTCCCCTCAGTTTGTAGTCTAAGGTAGCCTTTATATAATAACAGTTGTTATTTTACTCAGCCTTGGATAGAACAGGAGTACTAGGGCAAAATACAGCAAAAGTGTCCCTCCTTTACCGCTTGGCCTGGCCCAACTGCATATGTTTAGTGAAAATACACAATTGTTTTCTTTCTGGTTTATATTAATGAAGAGAACCCTAAAAGGCATGTAGCTATAAAGTAATGTAACAAATAATTAATGGATTTTATTAATTTTCTTGCCTGGAAGTGTAGATGTTTTTTTTAGATTGTAGATGTTTTGTAATGAGTTGTTCTTGGAGCAGAAAATTGTGGTTTGTACAGTACCAGGGAAACAAAAGCATTGATAAGTCATGTGAATTGTATGTAGGCTACAATGTGAAACTACATCAACAGTAGCATTACATTACATTATAGGCATTTAGCAGACGCTCTTATCCAGAGCGACTTACACAACTTTTTAGCATTTTTTTATTTTTTATTTTTTTTATTTTTTATTTTTTTAAATAAATTTTTTTTTTATTTTATTTTTTTTTAACATATTATCCATTTATACAGCTGGATATGTACTGAAGCGATTCAGGTTAAGTACCTTGCTCAAGGGTACAACGGCAGTGTCCTACCTGGGAATCGAACCTGCGACCTTTCGGTTACAAGGCCAGTTCCTTAACCATTATACTACACTGCCGCCCTAGTAGCAGTTGGACCACTGTCACCCAAAGGCAAGACAATGGGACTGACGCATTCTGTTCACAATTTACGATTGTAACAGAACAGGAGCGGTCCAGTGACCAAGGCTAGAGCCAACAGGATGGAGTCTGTCATCGCAACCCATAGTTTCTCATAGCAAACAGCTTTGGGGGAGACCGTCACTAGAGGGAAAAAAACGCGGAGAAATGCGTTCAGCGATATAGCGGGCCATCATCCGACAGCAACTCTGCCACTGAAACAGGCAAACTGTTCAAATAGCCTGTTTTTAGCAGTCGGGGTTTGAGGCGGGGAGAACGACCGTTGCTCGCAGTTCCTCTGATGTTTCACTGGGTCTCGGGAGTCCCGGGAAAGCTCTTAAGCGCGTTTCAAACAGACGTTCTCCATCGAGCCATCGCGTGTGCCGAACGAGTGCAGTTAGGGTTTGATGTGTTGTAAACTTGATTTCATACGATTTATGCTCCTGTATGGAGCTCAAAAAGCGTTTTAAAAGGGCTGCTGCAGATGTTGTTTACAAGATGGAAACGGCAGAATGGGCCAAGTCACATGGTTTCCCCCTTTTCTCTCTCATTCAAGATTTTTTAACAAGTGCAAGTTCCCCACAGCTGCCCCAAGATAGGATTGGATTTGGATCAAATTATATCAATCATTCTTGTAAAAGACTATAGAAACACGCACTATAGTTATTTGACTAAATTTAGAGATGCCAGTATTGAAACAGAAAAAGATACTCTTTTCATATAAGCCAAGTCTAGCACTAGGCTGTGTGTGTGCGCACGTGCGTTTTAGTCATGAGTGAATGTTTCTGCTTCTGCCTGTCTATTGGAGGCAAGTGTCTTTTTGTGTGCGTGCGTGCGTGTGTGTATAGAGGCCATTCCTTACTGTTGTGTCTCTTCCCCTGCAGGATATGAGAAGGCATGTCATCATGACGCTTCTCGACACGGAACAGTCCTACGTGGAGTCCCTTCGCACTTTAATCCAGGTGAGACGGCCGCTCGCCTTCACGGTGGGAGAGAAGTCCAGCACACACAGACATTACCGGCCCCCCTAAAGCCCTTTTGAACTTCCGCAGAGGGGAGAGTCGACGTCCCACTCAGCCCTTATATTTTCCACCTTTATTTCTCCCTCCTCTTCTCCTTTAAACCCTTCCTCTCCCTCAGTCTCTATAACACCTCCCAGCTATCATTATGGATCACACATTGTTGCTGCACGTTTTTGAAATGGATTAATGCACAATGGTGCTGCAATATTTGGGGAATGGGGGATGATTCAACTGGTGCTTAAATGCAATTTGAAGCCAATTTCATTGTCATGCTATACATTAATACATGCATACAAAGGGTTACACAACACACACAGGTTTCTCTCACACTAACACACAGGTTTCTCTCACACTAACACAAACAGGTTTCTCTCACGCTAACACAAACAGGTTTCTCTCACACTAACACACACGGGTTTCTCTCACACTAACACACACAGGTTTCTCTCACACTAACACAAACAGGTTTCTCTCACACTAACACACACAGGTTTCTCTCACACTAACACACACAGGTTTCTCTCACACTAACACACACACATGTTTCTGTCACACTAACAGACAGGTTGTGAAGTGGTTTTGCTCTAAATTGTACATTTAATCATTATGTTGCCGTCCTCCCATGCCCCACTTCCTGTTTGGGGTGAAGCTGATCCTTTCTCTTCCTCCTGGCCTTTTGATGCTTTCTGTTATGTAACGTGACATCCTCAGTCACACACAGAGAGACAGAGAGAGAGAGAGAGAGCCGGGCTGTGTGAGACACGGGCTCAGGGAGGTCCTCGAACCGGCAGAACCTGGCGGCTTTAGACCGGTCCCCAGCATTCCCCATTCCTCCCAGTTCTCATTCCGACAGCGCTGCGGCGAGAGGGAAGAGCGCTCTCGTTGGGAGACACGCCGCCAGGAGCCGTGCCTTTTCGCTTCACGCTCCCTGAGTCATCCGCACTTCACAGCCGGCGTAGTGGCAGGCGAGCTGCTGTCGCCATGGCGACAAGGTGAGACCAGTTTTACAGCGAAGCAGCGCAGCACGCTGCCGCGAGCCTTCTGCTCGTCGGTATAGGTGTGAAATGCAATCGAGGCTGAACGGTGGCGCTAAACGGCTGAATCTCCCCAAAACCGAAACTCAGGCCAGACGGGTCTCCGCTGCAGTCCCTTCTGGAGTCACGTGACCCTGCATCCGACACCCCCGTTTACCTCTGTGTTCAAATATGGTCTTTGGGGGTCGATTTGTCTGTCAGGGTTTGTGTCTGATCCTGCACGCCAAAGGGAGATGGAGTTGTATTCAAATGTTACGCAACGTGCATGGGTGACACATTAATGCTACAGTGAGTGAGATGGCTTCAGGCTATCACATTCTCCACAGGTAGGGAGTGAGTCATCGTGAGGTTAGCAGGGAATGTTGCACTCCCGGGAATTCTTTATGATCTCTTTTAGAGATACATATCCAACGGCCACCTTGCATATGAGGAATAAGAAATATTTAGCAAGCGCGGTGTCACAGTGGCATAGCTTGTAGAGCACTGTCCACACGCTCATTGCGAGCCGCGACGTCAGCGGTTTGAATCTTGCCGCGCGACCTTTGTCGCAAGTCACTCCCTCTCTCTCTCGCTCCCCATTCTTCCTGTCTCTCTACACTGTGCTGTCCAATAAGGCTGAAAGGCCCTAAATATATACCTTTAAAACAGAAAAACCTTATTGTGTCTCCTTGCTCCTGCGGCGCAAGGCTATGACTCTCCACCAGGGGGCGCCCCCGCATGCCGTTACTGTGGGGCTGCATGGCGCCTAGGCTGCAGAGGAATCTGGGCCCAGGCAGGTTCTACCTCATCTGCTGATAGGAACATGGAGAGTCTGTTAGCAAAGGCTCACGCTGCCATGGAAACAGGGACAGTGCAGATGCGGCTTTCTGCTGTTTGTGTTTTTAACGTGCAGCTCGCCTGAAGGGCGGGGTCGGGTCAGGCCAGGCCAGTGGACGGACGGTCGTGCGGAATTTGCGATTGCCGGTCCGTTGAGTGGGTGTGACTCAGCGCTCATTCCGTCTCTCCCCGCGCTCAGTTTATAGATGTATTAACAGGAGAGTGGAGGCTCTCTGCGGGTAGATTAGCCACGGTACTTATTTGGAAGAATGAGTCATGTGTGTGTTTTGTGTGTGTGTGTGTGTGTGTGTGTGTGTGTGTGTGTGTGTGTGTGTGTGTGTGTGTGTGTGGAAACTGATAAAGGATGCACATGACGACAGTGTTTAATTCTGCGCAGTAAACGGGGTACATATGGCAACATTGCTGCCGTCCTCATGGGAAAAGCTGGGCTTGTGTTGGTGTGCCTTATATGGACATATTCCAGGATGAACTCTAGGATAATATTATGTTTCCCGAAGCATGTGACAGATTCCACGCCGGCTTCCGCTTGCACTAGCCTGTTTTCAGGGAAGAATTTTCCAGATGTGTGTGTGTGTGTGTGTGTGTGTGAGTGTGCGCGCGCCAATGTATTTGGGAGTGTTCGTCCATCTCCATTAACATTTTCATATCTGTGAGTGTGTGTGCATATGTGTGTTCTGTTCGGGCACTCAAGTTTGTGTCTGCGTCTGCGTGTGTGTATGTGTGTGTGTGTGACAGAACGGTTCCAGGGCTGTCTTTGATGAAAGGAAATTCCTCAATCCCTCATGGGGTTTTCAGAGAAACAGATCAGGACATTATGACTGCCCCGCCCGCTGTGTTTTCGTTTTCAAAGCAGAGGATATGAAACTAAGGGTGTGGCTGTGCTCCCGATGCCACGGAAACCCTCGGGACTCAATCCCCCAAACACCAACCTGGAAGAGAGGGAGACGAACTAACGGCTAATGTTTATGTCTAACGCGCGGTAACGAGTGCTAACGTGCGCTAAAATTACACATTTAATGGCCGCCATTCTGTGAACCTTCATGACACAGTAAATGATCTGAAACATCACAAAAACGTGTCAAGTGCAGATCAGATTGGCCAGATTTGTGTAAAGTGCACTTTCTTACATTTGTTCCATTCTCCATGGTTCTTTTTTCCGAGTCACTTTTTTTCTTCCTCTCGTCGTCTTTATTTTTTCTTTATCCTTGACCCTCTCTTGTTCTCTTCTTGTCCTTTTCTCATCCCCCCATCTCCCATTCTCTCCTTTCCTCTCACACTCACGTTTTCTCTCTTTTTCTCGCGCTTCCTCTCAGAGTTACATGAAGCCCCTGAAGCACCCCGAGAACTCCCCCCTGTGCGACCCCTCTCTGGTGGACGAGATGTTCTACCAGATCCCGGAGATCCTGGAGCACCACGAGCAGTTCCTTGAGCAGGTCCTCGGCTGTGTCAACGACTGGCACGACAGGCAGACAGTGGGCCACCTGCTCATCGAATCGGTGAGTCACCCGTCACGCCCCGCGGCAGAGCCGGCCTGGCAAATAGGGACACGAGTGTTGGATCCTAAACCTGCCGCTGGCTTTTCAGTTACGTGGCTTATCACCAGGGAAGTCTGGAATGTCAGTAGTGTGAATATACACACTTTATGTCTGTATCTTTTGGGTTTCAAAAGGGGGTCTTTGAGGGTACTGTAGGGGGTCGCTGGCCAGACTTTATATGCAATGACTATAGATTTTTGAAAATATTTCAAGATATAAAACGTATATACTCATTTATCGTATAATGAGTCCCCTGGATGCCGTTGAGTCTGGGTGGGGTCCCTGGTTCAGAAAAGCTTTTAAACCCCCTGCTGTATCTGATACTATACAATGAGTACTTTTTCTTATTTTTTACTAATCGAGACCACCTGCCTGACTCGTTTCTCTAAGCAGTCTGGTTACTCAATGGTGATGATGTCATCAACAAAGTTACACTTGAACAGCATAGGAATCCCATCCCACAAGAAAAGCCATTAGCGTGTACCTTTTGAGGCCTAATTATCCATGAGATGTCTAATTGGCAGTAGGGTCCCCCAGACAGGATGGGTCACTGAGGAGGGGGGGCTGGAGCCAGCGTGGGGGGGGGGACTGGAGCCAGAGTGGGGGGGGTGGTTGTCACCACCTCTTGGCCTCATGCAGAGTGTCTTCGGCTCCTACCGCGCCGGTCGCCAGACGCGCCGTCTTCGGTCGAATGAAAATGAGGCTCACCGCAGACCCCTGTCCCCCGACACTGTCACATTCCCACCCTTCTGTTGAGTCACTGTTGAGTCACCCCCCCACCTCCAAAATGTTGCTCACGGCTTTCTCCCTTCCATCAACACCCAACCCCCCTGTTCACACCCCCCCCCCCCCCCCCCCCCCCCCCAAAAACACACACACACACACACAATTGCAGTTCCCTACTTCACCCTCACTCCAGCCCTCATGTCCACAACACGTGTCGCCCTCTTCATAGTCACCTCCACTGCCAAATACCAGGCCCTTGTGATGCCCTGAGAATGGGGGTGCAACTTTGAGGCAGAAAGCTCCCTCTGCCAGCGTCCGAATCCAGTGTCTCTCCTCACCGAACGTCCACAAACGTGGGCCGTGGGAAAGACGGTCGGAGACGGGGGTTTTGGGTTCGGCGATGCGTCGCGCGGCTGTGGGAGGGTACGTCCCGTTCTACGCCGCACCTGCTATGCTATGCCATGCCCGCTGGGTCTCTTATCGGTGCCACAAGGACCTCTTTGTCCATGAAATAAACACGCCTCAAACAATGCCACTTCTTCTTCCAAGGTCAGAAAACAGTTGCTTTGGGCTTCTCTCCGGATAATACAAAGTGAAGGACAGTTCTGCTCTGATGAAGGCCCAGTAGTTTGTAGGCGGCAGTTTTTTTCTTTTTTTTCTTTTTCCCTCTCAGACAAATTGTGCGGTCAGGAGAGTGCCTTTGAGCTGCCAGCTCCCCTCATTAAAGTTTCGTCTCATGTTTTTAAAGTTTGTTTTTTATTTGATTGAGATTGCTGGGCTTCCCTTGAGCCATGTTAGAAGAATGGGGTTTTGCCAAATGCACCTGATGTTCCAGAGCAAACGGTTATGTTCTACCAGGTTTTTATAGCAAAGGTATTTAACCTTGACCCTTCTTCCCATACCTGTCATCTCATCTCTAGCTGGTGGCGTGTGGAATTCCACTCTGTCAACACAGTTCTGAATTTATGATCCTCTTCAATGTCTAGTCTGTCCCACTCAACCAGGAGTAGTACAGTCCTGGCCCTACAGCAATGGAATAGTGTCTGCAGTCTTTTGTTCCTGCCAGGCCCTTAAAAACCTGATTTAACTTATGTCCCCAATTGAACCAGTTCCACTTCCTCTCCCCGACTCTGGGAGTGTTAGCGCTGGATCGGGGCTCTGCAGGACTGGAGCCGGCCAGTCTTGCATTATATCCGTGTTTACAGGCCCACTGTAACTGCTAATACTGAAACTCTAAGCCAGCGCTGTCGCACGCACCAGCCTTTGTGGGGACATTTTTTTTTCCGACCCGACGAGGCAGCCAGACGGCTCCTAGCCGACAAAATCGATTTCCGTTTGGGCAAGCGGGCGGATATACGCCCTCGAATGGTTTGGAAGTCTACCTGAGACTCCGGGCTGACACGCTAGGCAGCTGAAACAGTTCGTGCCGCCCAAGGCCAGCGTCATTCTTTCCCTAATGCGGCTGCTTGTGTAACGCTCGCTGTTGTGAAAGGGGCCCAGATTTATACGCTCGGTGAATAATAGAAGGACCCGCTCCACTGCTATCAGCACACCACATGCTTTTTAGGGGCTCATAACACACAGTCTATCTGTGTTTGTTACGCCCCAGAAATCCACCAGTGTGGAGGACCCACAATGGGCATCAACAATAACCAAAGGCCCAGTCGAGCAACACAAAACGCTTTCACCACAAGATGGAAAAAGGCATGGAAATGCATAAACAAACGTACAGACGCAGGTGTCAGCATCGCGCTGGACAGGTAGGAAGCCCACAAACCCTCGCCAGAAAAGAAATGGCGCTCTCTTCCATTAAAAAAAGCAAAAATGAATTAGCCGCGACCTTAACCTACGTCTATTAAAGCATGACTGTTTTAGAAGACTGGCTGTCCGCTGAAACCTGCGAAACTATGGAAACAATTAACGACTAAAAATAACTAAAAGGGTCAGCTTAAGCAAAATAAGCGTAAGAGCGATAAGATTTGATTTAAGCTGGCAAGCAAGCGCTAAAGAATGTTTTTTTTGTGCTGATTATCCGTTTTATATTCTGGCATTGTTCAATCCCGCTGCTCCGCAACGATCGCCTGTGTCTTCAGTTCCACGGCATCACCCAGCAACGGGACATTGCCATCCTCAACGCCAGCTGTTAATCAGAAAAAAAACTGAATGCACAGCAGCTCCTAAACAAACTGCATGGCGAGGTAGATGAAAGAAAACAGAGGAACGTAACGGCGCTTGTCAAACACCATCAGCACAGCGGTGAAGTGATGCTCTCTAGAGCGCAGTAATGGAGGAGAGGAGAACCAGCAGAGAAGCATCAGCATTGACCCTATAAACAGCACTCTCAACCTGGAAGAACCGAACCGGTCAGATACCACACAGAGTCGTTTTACTTCAAACCTGTCCAGGGACTACAGATTAACATTAGCCCATGAGCTAACTTTGGTACTAAATTCTGGATGCACCAATATCCATATTGAAATAATTTCACTGTTCCTGTCAAAATGATTAAATACATTGAATGTTTTTTGCTGTTTTAGTTTCCTTAGCGGATGGCTATATTCAAGGAGACTATCATAGCCAACCATTATGGATATATCCGATTAAATAGCCTGGAGAATTTACTGAAGGAATTCACGAGCAACTCAAAGGAGCAACAGTGGTGTTCCTCTGTGGGGTTTGAACCTGAAATCTTCTGGAAGGAAGTTGAGATCTCTAACGGCTACTCCACATTCCCCTCCAAGCCAACGGCAGTAATTACACACATGCAGCTGAACCCATCCGCCGCCACCTCCAAAGTTTCAGACCAGACTGATTTCGCACCATGCTGCCACAGCGTGCGGAGACGTCATCTTACAGCCCGGGGGCAAAGGTCAAAGGTCACCACGCGTCCAGAAACACTGTTCAAACACTGACCTGGGCACAGCTAGGGGTGGGGGGGGGGCATGTTACTCCTGCTGTGAGTGTGTTCTCCTGAGGAAACTGAGACAAGCCTTTGTGTACATGTCATCGCTCTTTCTCTTTCGCTTGCTCTGTCTGTCTGTCTCTTCCTCCCTCTTTCTCTCTGTCTCTATGTCTGTCTCTCTCCCCCTGTCTCTCCCTCTCTTTCTCTCTCCCTCTCACTTTCCATCCACCTCTGTCTTTCTTCCCTCTCTAACCTCTCTCTCCTTTTCTATTCTTTTATCCATTCCTGCTTTCTTTCTCTCTCTGCTCTTCCTCGTTCATTGGGAGGTCTTCATGTCTCCCATCTCATGCTGTGCTCATGGGAAATCAGGTCACAGACAGGGCCCCCCTTTCCAGCGAGCAAGGTCGTGACACCTGGCCTGATAGGCTGGTGAGAGAGCTGCATTAGGATGTTGCACGACATTATCTGCTAGACAACAAAAATTCAAGTTGACCTCCGTGCACACACTCCCTCCCCCAGTCAAGAGGCTAAATGAAGACTGTAACTGTGAGACGTCTGCCTTTGCATGTTCAGTCTAAATCAGATCTCGGATACGGTGGTAGTGGAGTGCAGTGGGGAGGGGGGGAGACCATGGCTGCTGTGTTAGCATGCAGGGCTACACCGGCCTGTTCAAAGGGTGGAGAGAAAGCTAGCCAACGGTCAAAGAACAGGGAGCGACTACAGTGCCGAGGAACCTCTGTGGACCTCTCCATCCCCTCCACAACCCCCCCCCCCCCGTCCCCCCCCCCCCGTCACACTCATTTATCGACCCCCCATCTATGACTCACTGGCACTGACCTTTCATTTATAGACCCCCTCTCTGCGTTTCACAGTGGTACTGACCTCATTTATCTAACCCCCTTTGTGAGATACAGAAATGCTGACCTCTCTCCTACTTCTGCTGTTTATGTAAGAGACACGTATGCAGCACACGTATGCTGCACACGTATGTGACGGCGTACATGTTTGTAACACTTGTCGCTCAGGAAGAGTTATTTTGCCTGCCTTTCAGTTAATTGCCTTTATATCGCCTCTAAGATGTTTGGGAAATGTATGCAGAAGCATTGTTGCGTTGCATAATCTGAACTTTATCTGGTCTTTCTTCTTTTCTCTCCTTCTATCTCTCGCTCTCCCTTTCAAATCAATTTCAGTTTAAAATGTTTGACAGGCTCTCTCTCTCTCTGTGACAGTTCTCCAAGGAGATTCTCGCGAATATTTATTCCGCGTACATCGACAACTTTCTGAACGCGAAAGACGCGGTGAGGATCGCCAAGGAGGCCAAGCCCGCCTTCCTCAAGTTCCTGGAGGTGAGCGTGCCGCGTCCTGTCTGTCTGGCCTCTTCCCGATGGGCTTTCCCAGGATTTCCTCCTTGTCGGAATTTCACGCTGAATTGTCAAAAATGTTTCAGTTAAAGAAATTGTTAGGATTTCTGAAACTGAGACTTCCACCTCTGTTATACATTTTTTGTTTAGCATTTCCTAACACACATGGGGTGTCTGGGGGGGGCTCTCAAAACAGTCTTTTACCTAATTTAACAATACGGGTCAAACGCCGTGTATTACACAACCCGCTGGCTCCTGCTTGAGTGAACAAATCATTCCTGCACAAGGTAAGGGAGGATATTGAGCCCCATGGAGTTTTGGGGAATCTGTTGTGTGTATCAGAGTTTACAAATAATTTATTAGGGTGCAGAATTTGCTACCGGGTCCTTATCACACTAGTGTTCGGTGACACGCTGCATTCACCATGGTTTCCAGCTGAACAGTGCAGACTCAAGTTGTACCCTTGAGCAAGGTACTTAACCTGAATTGCTTCAGTATATATCCAGCTGTATAAATGGATAATATGTAAAACATGATTAAAAAAAAAAAAAAGTTGTGTAAGTCGCTCTGGATAAGAGCGTCTGCTAAATGCCTATAATGTAATGTAATGTAAAGACCTGTTGCGTTGCCTAAAATCATTAATCTGCCAGATGCATGCTGAACTTCCAATGGATCACAGTGAACTCCACCAAAACCCCAGTGGCTGCTTTATGTGTTTGCAGATATTAAATTCAATGTTTGTGACACACTGGCAGTATTGGAACACTGTTTTTACAGGAACAGTTCTATGGGAAAGTGAGTGTGTCCTTTGATGCAGTTGCCGAGGTGTTACCGGCTATAGCGTGTGTTACAGTGCCACCTAGTGTCCATATGAAGACAGTGCAGGAGTAGGCAACCCTGGTCCTGGAGTCCCAGTGACGTTTCTGGTTTTTGTTCCATCTGAGGTTGATCACAAGAGTTTGATGGATGACTAAAAGTCTGAGCGTGAAAATATTCGGAATGGTGAAACGTTGAGCGCCTCCAGCACATGGTCACCTGCATTCATTAAACCTGATTAATTAAAATGAACCCAGTTATGTAGTTATATGTTTGGATGGAGCAAAAACCAGAACCATCGCCAGCACTCCAGGACCAGGGTTGCGTACCCCAGACTTAAAGTATACATGCTATGCTACAGCTTTGCTGCAAGTGGGAGTACTGTGTCTTTAAGGAACTTGCTAGTTGGCACACAAGTGGGTTTGTTGGGAAATGACCATAAACCAGATGTCTCCATGCGGTTTCCTAAAAATCCCAGAATTAACACCACAATAACAGAGATCAGTCCTTGGCACTCAACATCACTCATTTTTGCTTTTTCTTCTCCCATCAACAGCAAAGTATGAGGGAGAACAAGGAGAAGCAGGCATTGGCTGACCTGATGATCAAACCTGTACAGAGGATCCCCCGATACGAGCTGCTGGTGAAGGTGAGCGCCCCCCTGTGGCGTTGTGATGCCTGCACATCATTCTCCTGACCTGGAGGTTGATTTCTCTCTCATCCTGGTGAATCGTGCTTCCTCTGTGTGGTGTTGAAGATGCTGGAGTTCTCTGAGCGAGCCCCAGCTGATTATCCTGCACGGAAGGTTGTGAGCTCTGTTAGGGGTCAGAGTGTGGATAGCCTCTCAGCAAGAAGGTTGTGGGTTTGAATCCTGACCGGGTGTGTGGAGTTTGCATGTTCTCCCCATGTTTGCGTGGGTTTCCTCTGATTTCCTCCCACAATCCAAAGACATGCAGGTTAGGCTAATTGGGGGGGGGGCATTAACAGGGTGTTGCTGTAAAAGAGCTGGCATGCTCAGTCAACCTACCCTGTATAAATAAACCTTAATAAATAAAATAGAGCAGGATGAAAAAGACATGTACAGATGTGCTTAGTCTGTCTCCCCAAGAGCCTGCAGCCATTTTTATATGGTCATATCTGTAAGCACTGTGGGAGAGTAATCTTTTTCCACCTGATTGGCTGAGAGTGTCCATGTGACCAGGAGCAACCATTCCGTACAGTGTGTGAATCCAGGAGTGAGATCATGGAGTCTCTTCTCCTTTCCCCTTCTCCCTCAGCCTCTATCCTGTCCTTCAGTCCTCTCATCCTTCCTTTCCCTTCCTCTTTTCCCCCCAGGCTCTATCCTGTCCTTCACTCCATTCATCCTTACCTCCCTTCTCTTTCCTCCTCTCTCCTGTGTTTGGAGGTGAGGGGAATGCTAAGTCACCAGGGTGTGAGTTGTGTTTGAGGGCGCGCTCAGCCATCTGTGAGCCATTCCCCAAACACAGGGATTATGTCACTGCGAGCTGTACTGGCTCTGTGTATGATTGCACAGCGATATAAAGTTACGACTGGTGATGATTAACATGTGTGACCTATATCTGCGAATAGTTCCTTCACTACGAGCGAGAACATTTGATTCACTGGGCAATGTGGGGGGTAATTTATGGTGTAATCTGTGACTGTTTTTATCATCCCTGATCACAAAACTTGCTCTTTGGATGTTTATCTTATTTTTTAATCCTCAGAAAAGAAGGTATTAGTTCCGGAAATACATGGACTTGGAGCAAGTTCAAAACATGACAAAGTGACCTCAAGTGCAGTCTTTGGAGTGGCGGATCAGCCATTTTGGCTCTATAGAATGGTGTTCTTTCCTTTGATCTTTCATTACAAAGCTGCTAAATTGCTCACATTATGTTTTCTGTGTGCGTGTATGTGTGTGTTTGTGTGTGTCTGTGTGTGTGTGTGTGTGTGTGTGTGTGTGTGTGTGTGTGTGTGTGTGTGTGTGTGTGTGTGTGTGTGTGTATTAGGACCTCCTGAAACACACGTCTGAGGACCACCCAGATCACCCCTTCCTGATGGACGCACAGAAGAACATTAAGCGTCTGGCAGAACGCATCAACAAGGGTCGGAGGAGTGCGGAGGAGGTGGAGAAGGAGACGCGCGTGATGCAGGAGATCGAGGCTCATATCGAGGGCGTGGAGCATGTAGGGCTCTCTACCTCACCTCCACCATATCATAAATACATACATGAATTATACCTTAGCTTCTGGGTGATTTCTTATGCTTCCTGTGTTGTTTTGAATCCCTGCAGATTCTTAACCCTCCGAGGAAGTTCCTGAGACAAGAGATGGTGGTGGAGGTGGTAAGAATTCTTGTAAAGATTTTACAGGTTGTTGTTAAGCTCCACTTTGGAAATTTCCATGGAACGAGTGAAGGTGTCTCACCACACAGGTTTTCAAACAGGGAACTGTACCGTGTTACCAGCCCAGATTGGGCACCAGTTTCAGAGACAAACTGCGCTGCCATCTTTACTCGCTCTGCATTCCAAGGTTATAAATGGATACAGAAATATGAGCAATATGCACGGGTGAACATGAATAAATTATCTTTCCACAGATCTGAACTAATACATTCATTTCATATTTGATAGATCAGCATTGAAATATAAGTTTACTTCAAATGTTGAATGGAGGGTAGTATGACCTATTTCAAAGTAGTAGGCTCTACAAATAGGCATTCTACTTCTAAAGTTACTATAAATCAATGGCACTTGCTTGTCCAACATTACATTAATAGATGTAGATATATGTTGGAATACAAAAAAACTAAAATCTCACTAAATGTCATTTTTTTAAATGTAATCCAGTCAAGCCTACTTAAGGCTCTAAGCATGACACAAACTGTTTTTATCATATCGAGTGTTACTTACTTTTAATTTGAAGTCGGTAGTTAATCCCACCTCCAGACAGCTGGTGCTTGGGTTGCATCTTGGGAGAGGGATGGTGTCTGACAGTTACTCAAACTCTCTGTGCAGAAAACGGTCGGGGGGAAGAAGGACCGCTCTCTCTTCCTGTTCAGTGACCTGCTGATCTGCACCACGCTGAAGCGCAAGTCCGGCTCCCTCCGACGCAGCTCCATGAGCCTGTGAGTCCAGCCCCGACTAATCGCTCACAGAGGCTGACTCCAGCCCCGACTAATCGCCCACAAAGACTGACTCCAGCCCCGACTAATCGCTCACAGAGGCTGACTCCAGCCCCGACTAATCGCTTACAGAGGCTGACTCCAGCCCCGACTAATCGCTCACAGAGGCTGACTCCAGCCCCGACTGATCGCTCACAGAGGCTGACTCCAGCCCCGACTGATCGCTCACAGAGGCTGACTCCAGCCCCGGCTAATCGCTCACAGAGGCTGACGCTGCACTTTGCAGCCCTGACCAGAGAGGCACAGACTCTCTCCTGAAATTGTTGCAATTCTTACAATGGCTGTTCACCAGAAAATAAAATTTGAGCACTCTGATAATCAAGAGGACTTCTAGGCAGAAATTATTTATTTTGTATAGACTTATTATTTATTTTTGAGGTTGGTGCAATGGCTCTGAGGAATGATACACTGCCTGGCCAAAAAAGAAGTCGCCGTTGGGCCTGTCATGCATAGTGCCTACTGTACAAGCCTCTGGAGGCAGTGTTATGATATGGGGTTGCTTCAATTGGTCAGGTCTAGGCTCAGCAATGTTATGCAGCAATAAAATGAAGTCCTGAATACCTGAATGTACTGAATGACATGTTATCCCACCAGAGGGTCTGGCCACCAGAGTCCTGATCTTAACCCCACTGAAAGTCTTTGGGATGTGCTGGAGAAGACTTTACGGAGTGGTTCGACTCTCCCGTCGTCAATGCAAGATCTCGGCCAAAACTTAATGCAGCTCTGGACGGAAATAAATGTTGTGATGTTGCATAAGGTTGTCGAAACAATGCCATGACGAATGCGCGCCGTAATCAAAGCTAAGGGCGGTCCAACGAAATATTAAAGTGTGCAACTTTTTTTTTTGGCCAGGCAGTGTATTTTCGAGTGAATAGTGGTTGTTTTCACCTGTATATTTTTGATATAATTTTAGGGGATTTATGTAGAGTTAGTGGTGTAATACAATAGTAATGGTAACATTGGGAAAGCAATCTCAATCTCAGCCCGTAAGCGAATCCCATCTGCGGCCAGTGTTCGATTCCCCATCATGCCTCTTTCTGTGCTGTGACCCTATCTCTATCTGTGACCCTCTCCACTTTGCCTCTGTATGAATGAAGTAAAAAAAAAACACACACAAGGAGGGCAGACTAACTTCTCTCCTCTTTAAAAAAAAAGAAAGAAAATATTTCTCCTGTTTGAGGAGATGAAAAGACATTGGATCAAGTCTGTCTGGTATTTGGATAGCCTTCTTCCACCACCCCACCCCCCCCCCCCCCCCACAACTTTTCCATTGCCTGACGAGCACTTCTGTAACCTCACCCCACCCCAGCCCCCCAAGTTGTGAACTTGATAAAGATTTGATTAAATGAATGTTTATTCTAAAAGATGGAAGTTCAATAAACAGGGTAAAACTGAATGTTAAGTATTAACTATGGCATTAGGTATTTGTATGTTTTTAGATATACTTACACTACATGGCAACAAGTGTCGGAACACGTCTGGGGGGTTTCATGTTTTGGGCTAGGCCTCTTAGTTCTCATTGAAGGCACATTTTAAGGCGACAGCATACATTGATATTCTAGACAATTCTGTTCTTCCAACTTTGTGGCAACAGTTTGGGGAAGGCCCTTTCCTGTTTCAGAATGACAATGCCCCCTTGCACAAAGCAAGGTCCATACAGAAATGGTTTGTCAAGATCAGTGTGGAAGAACATGACTGACCTGCACAGAGCCCTGACCTCAACCCCACTGAGCACCTTTGGGATAAATTGGAAAGCCGACTACGAGCCAGGCGTAATCACACAACATAAGTGCCCGACCTCACTAAAGCTCTTCTGGCTGAATGGAAGCAAATCCAAGCAGCAATGTTCTAACATCTAGTGGAAAGCCTTTCCAGGAGAGCGGAGGCTGTTGGTCCCCAGCAAACTGCATATTAACGCCCATGATTTTGCAATGAGATGTTGGATGGGCAGGTGTCCATATACTTTCGGCCATGTAGTGTATTTTGTATTTACAATAACGGAAGGTGTTCCTCAACTATGCTGCTCCCTCGTGTGGATATTTGTTGTAATTGCTCGCTCTTACTGTTCCTTATCTAGATACACAGCAGCCAGTGTTATTGACACCTCAAGTAAATACAAGTTCCTGTGGAAACTGCCCCTGGAAGATGTTGAAATGGTTAAAGGTGAGGCTCGTATTAAGCAGAGGTAACACTCAAGTACACCTGTGTTCTTCAAGCAGTATTTGTCTTAAGACGGTAATACTTTGAAATGTATCTGAACGATAATTAATGAGGTATAAGGGGTACACTTTGGCCCTTTGGGTGATTTGTTATTTTTTCCCCACACATTCACTGCTAATGGTGGTTAATTTTAATTTGAAGTTGCTATAGTTTATCCCACCTTCTGAGAGATGGTACTTGGGTTATTTCTTGAGAGGTGTGTGTGTGTGTGTGTGTGTGTGTGTGTGTGTGTGTGAGCGAGAGAGAGAGAGAGAGAGAGAGAGAGAGAGAGAGAGAGAGATTGTACGTACGTGTGGATGTGCATACGGACGTGTATGTGCATAAGTGCGTGTCATTAAAAATGAAAGAACCCGTCGTTTTCAATTTGACCTCGTTCCCCCAGGTTCCTCGCAGGCTGCCAACCGTGAGAACATCCAGAAGACCATCGGCCGGCTGGACGAGGACCTGAGCACCCTGGGCCAGATTAGCAAGCTGTCAGAGACGCTCAGCTTCCCGCACCAGGTGAGACGCAGGAAGCGTGGCAGTGTGTGCGCGTAGTACGCACTTACACGCTTATCCAGGCACCTACTCTGGGTGTGCTGCGTCCTCCAGTGTTTCAATTGAGGATAAAAACACACACCATACAAGCATGCATGCATCCCCACATGGACATGCACACACATGCACGTACGCCGCACACCGTGACATGAGTTCTAAGTGACATTTTTTTGTTCTAGGTGAGATTTTTGTCGAAAATTTGTGTAAATGTTGAACTTATTCTTTACATGTATGTGGGGTTACAAAAATGTAACGGTTTAAAATATTGGTGTTTTTAGGAAGTTGTAAGTGATAAAACCAATGAACTGACAAAAACTTTAAAGCTCAATATCTCTGAACTGTAGAAATGGCAGATTTGTAATTGTAATTCTCAGTTCTCGGCACTGACACTGACGTGCACATAAACGCCAATATGTATTTGCAGCTTTCAATGAAAGTGTGATTAATCGATTGGAAAGGGGACAGAAAAGGGTTTCCATCAGAACTCTATAGTAACACATTGAGAGTACACTGTATGTGCACAGCTAGTATAACACTTTCTGCTGCACAAAGTGTAAAAAAGTTCTTTGAGGATAAAAGGCCAACATAGACAGGATGTCCGGATGGAGGTAACAGGAAGTGACGCGCCTCTGTCCGTACCCCAGAGCCTGGATGACGTGATCAAGGACCTGATGGCGTCGGTCCACCGCGAGCTGGCGGAGAAGCAGTCGCTGGCCTTCAGCATGACCTTCCTGCCCACCAAGGTGGAGCTGACCACCGCGTCCGCCGAGAGTACGTTCATCTTCGAGTTCACCAGCCCCGACGCCCGCAGCAACTTCGAGCAGGCCTTCGAGGACGCCAAGAAAAAACTGGGTAAAACCGGCACGCCAAATGACACCTCAGCACCAATGTTAAAGCACAATTGAACTTTGGTAGAACTTTGGGTTGTGTAGTTATCTGGCCATGATACGAGTCCAAATGGTGGTGAAATATGTTCATTAGTTGCTCTGTGCTCCCCTGGGGTGATAATCCAGAATAGGGTATTAGTGGCTCTTTATTCACTTCTATAGGGCAGCTTAAACGGTCTCAAAATGACACTTCTAGCACAGGATGGTCGATCTCCAAAAACAGGGTTGGGGACCACTGCACTAAAGTAATCACAGTACCTTTGTTTTACTACTTGGAGATGCTAATAAGAAACAATCCATTAAGAGTCCCATCAGAGGGACTCTTGTATTTCTCCGTGGGTGGATGGGTGCTGTGTCAGGATTTGCTACTTTGCTCCTTTTTTGCTATTTTTGCATGATTGTTTGTATTTCTTTGCTTTGCACAGTCCTTTCCAAAGAAAATTACATGGCTTACATTTTTATATTCACGTTGTTTATGTAGCTTTATTTCTACGGAAACACTACAGATTAAATATCTTGTTTAAGTACCAGGGTGCAATGGCCCGCCTAAGATTTGACCCTGCAACCTTGTGGTCACATTCCCTGTTACTTAAACGGTATGGCACACTGCCACTGGCTGCCTTGGTATGCGAGTGTTCCCTAGTCTGTCCCTAGTGGTCAGTGTTTGTAAGTGCATAGCAGGACACTGCTGCCCTTGTACGCGTGTTCCCTAGTCTGTCCCTAGTGGTCAGTCTTTGTAAGTGCATAGCAGGACACTGCTGCCTGTGTTTGTCCTCACAGCCATGAATAAAGATCACTGGGACCCAGAGTTCCTGAAAGCCATTCCTATCATGAAGACACGCAGCGGGATGCAGGTAAGACTGTGTCCTCTTCAGAAAGCCAAGAAAAAGCTTTGTACATGTGATATTTCTCTCTCTCTTTCTTACTCTCTCTCTTTCTCTTACTTTCACACTCTCACTCTGTCTCTATCTCAATTTCAATTAAATTCAAATGCTTTATTGGCATGACATTTTAAAATACATATTGCCAAAGCTTAATGACAACAGTGATTATAGTAACAATACAAAGAAAAAGCAAACCGCAATAACAGCATAAATAATAACAATAATGTAACATTTATTAACTATTATTACTTGATTATATTTATTATGTTTCTCTCAGTGATTCCTATGCTCCTCCTCCTTGTTTGTGTTGCATATATCTATAACTCTACACCTCCTTCTCCACCTCCTCCCCACAGTTTTCCTGCGCCTCCCCTAGCCACAGCTGCCCAGAGAACACGTACGAGGTTTGGGTTTGTAACAGCGACGGCTACGTGGGGCAGGTGTGCCTCCTGAACATCCGGGACGAGCCCACGGTGGAGGCCTGCATCGCCGTCTGCTCTGCCCGCATCATCTGCATTGCAGCTGTGCCAGGCCTGAAGGGCAGGTAAACACATCTTCCCATCATGCACCTCTGTCACCCCTTTCCACATAACTGGGAAAATATCGACACAATAATGAATTATCCTTATTTTGTAGCCCAAAATGTTACTGTGGTGAATTGTGAAAATGTTAGCAGATGCTAGCAGAAAATTTGCACAGGCTTTAGTTGAAGTTTGTGATCTTATGATTTTGGCGTCTGACGTTGTTCTCATGTTGGGTGTCTGGTAGCATAGACTGCATAAGCAGAGACTGGTCAAGTGCTAGCATTAGCCGTAACATAATTAGAAATTAATGGTAGCAATGATTAGCAAATGTTTCATTCTTTGCGAAGGGCTGCACTATGGAGTGCTCAGCCTGTTACCGGCCGAAAAAATGAGTGGAAGTCAATTGGGAACTTCATTAAGGGCACTACTTGAACTCTGATAACATGAAAAGATGTTCTTTATGCATGAAAAGAAACTTGGCTGCCTCAATGTATGGTGAATCATAAGATGTAACAGCTAATATTTATCCAGCTAAAAAAAGCGGTTTAGACACGATGTTCTACTGGGAAAAAAGGGCAATGTTGTAAAATGCTATGCTAGTGCTAGCGAATGCCGTTACGCCATCATCCGTTGTATCTGCTCCTGTTAACGTATCTCCTCATTTATCACAGTATCTCTGCTCATAGGGAGCGCGTGGAGACGGCGCCGAGTGCCCCGCCCACTGACCCCGCCCCCGCCCCCGCCCCCGCCCCGCCAGCGCAGCAGCAGCTCCACATCTCCATATCGGGGTCTCTGGAGCTGTCTGAGCCCCAGGGGGGTGCGGGACGCGAGCTCGTCCCCTTCGACAGCGATGATACGGACGATGAGGATTCCCCCAGCCCCTCCTCCACCCTGCAGAGTCAGACCAGCCACTCCACCATCTCCTCCAGCTTCGGCAGTGAGTCGCTTCTTTACACATACACACAACACGTGCGCACATACACACACACACACGCGCGCACACATACATACGCATATACATTACATTACAGGCATTTAGCAGACGCTCTTATCCAGAGCGACTTCCACAACTTCTTATTACATTTATCCATTTATACAGCTGGATATATACTGAAGCGATTCAGGTTAAGTACCTTTCTCAAGGGTACAACGGCAGTGTCCTACCTGGGAATCGAACCTGCAACCTTTCGGTTACAAGACCAGTTCCTTAATCATTATACTACACTGCTTTGGCAGCGAGCTGATACTAACACACAACTTTATTTACACACACACATGCATGCACACACACAGACACACACACACAGTGTATACACGCACACATGCAGACACATACACACATTCTCGCGCACACACACACACACACACACACACACAAAATAAGCGTGCGCCCTTCTTTGCTCAACACACATTGAGATGAGTCATTCTGGGGAGGAAGTGAGCTCAGACTCTTCCTGTGTCCCATGATGACGTAGATGACGAGGGTGCCGGCTCCAAGGACATGGCGACGGAGACGACCAGCTCGGAGGAGGAGCAGGAGTTCCCCGTGTCCAGCTCGTACGGCGCCCAGCGGCTCAGCAGCGACAGCCCGATGGACGGTCGGGCCATGCGCCGGTCCAGCCGCGGCTCCTTCACCCGCGCCAGCCTGGAGGACCTGCTCAGCATCGACCCTGAGGCCTACCAGAGCTCTGTGTGGCTGGGAACCGAGGACGGCTGGTAGGGCTCCCCCTGCTGGTCTCCACATGCCATTGCACCTCACCCGCCTGTCCTCTCACTACAGTTTGCTCTTTTTTTCTCCTTTAGTCCTTATATATATATATATATATATATATATATATATATATATATAATTTTATATATATTATAAATTATAATTATATATATATATATATATATATATATATATAATATATATTTTCAGCATCACGCATATTTACAGAGATGCCACCGCATTCCCCCCAAACATCCTCCTGATTCCCCATCATTCAAACAAGCTCTGTGATGGCATTATTATTAAAATTGCCTCTGGGCTTAAGCTTGGCAGTTGCTTATATAGCTGTAAAACATATTCACTTTCATGCCATATTCTTAAGAATGAAGCCTGATGTTTAGCTTTGTAATCTGTATGTATCATTGGACAGCAGTGTGGCATAGTTTTTACCGAACCACAGTAAGTGGTCATAAGGATTATTTGGCTTATTGAGGCTCATACCCCTGACCGAGGCATTTAACTTGGATTTATTGTGTAAATGTACCCAACCATGTAAATAGACAAAAGTTTAAATCTAAGCTCTGCTGGTCACCCCTAATATGGTTGTCTGCTGCATTCCAAAAATGACTCTAGTTTAAAAAATGTTTTTTTTGGCAGCATCCACGTTTACCAGTCATCAGACAACATCCGTAACAGGAAGAACAGCATGAAGATGCAGCACTCGGCCTCCATTTTGTGCATCCTGTAAGTGGCCAGTAGTTCCAGTCAGCTTCTCCATTTGCGATTAGAACCACGAGGAACACTCTGTGTTGATGGTACAGCTTCAGAACACTCGCTAATTTCACACCTCCTCTCTTCCTTTCAAGATACCTTGACAACAAAGTGTTTGTGTCTCTGGCCAATGGTGAGGTCATCGTTTATCAAAGAGAAGCAGGTAAGCAGGGTCTAGTGTGGCTGTTTTTCATGTTAAAACTACATCTTTGGGGCTGCTGGGTAGCTCACTCGGTTAAAGTGCCGACCCATGCCAGTGCCGAACTCTGGCCACAATTGGCATTATGTCACCCAAGGGGTAAATGGGAGAGATTCAGTCGGTGGGTATAGCAGTGTTCATTGCTCGAGCAACCCCTGTTGGCTGTCCGGGTGCCCATGGCTTGTTCTCTGCTCACACGTATGATTGGGTCTCCTCAGCCCCCGATTTGCATGTGCGCGGCTTGTGGCCGGTTGACACTGCGTGTTTTAGAGGAGAACCGTGAGCTGTATTCACTCTCCCGAGCTGCTAGCAGGGGGCACCTACGAGCAAGCTTGTACATAGTTCACGAATTGGACATTCCAAATTTGGGTGGCATTGGAGATGCCAACTTAAAAAAATTAAAATTAAAATAAATAAAAAATGTGATTAAAAAAAAAAAATCCATCTTCAAGATCAGTGCTGGTTCAGGAGTGGTGGTCATCTTACTGTCATTTGGCCACTTTATTTGCAACTTAATGCGTATGACATTAATTAATATGTGGAGAAATATGAGGAACAGTGAGTCCAATAGTGAAGTTATATTTACACAATTATGTAACTCAGCCATCGCAAAATATAGCATACCACAACTCTATGCCACAAGACAGGAGGTCACAGGATAGCACTGTCAATGGCCTGGGTGTTAACCTGGTCAGATCAGCTTAAGTACAATGAACTGGTGAATCACCAGCTACACTAAGTGCACGCAGTCCGTTGTCATCGGGGCTAAAGACCACATGGTTTTAACACAGATTGCCAAGGACACACAGTCCATACACAGTACTAGCAAACCCCAAAACACACAACCCACACTGTGTGTCCCGCACTTTGACTATTTGACTGTGTGCAAATCGACATTACTGTGCAGCAGCAGCTACCGAAACGCGATCCACCCAGATCCTTTTCAAAAACACTTACAAGAAACAGACGGTGATTGTTCAGTAATTCCAGACGCCAAGTTATCGCAATCAAATCCTATCCCGGACGAGACCCTTCCTTTAGACCTCAGGTGTGATGCAATGGTCTCCTACCACAGGGGGAAAAGGAGAATAAATGTGTATGCGTATGGAGTATGATTATTTATTAGTTTGTTTGAAAGGGACATGCACCGATAATATTGATACCAATGCAATGGAAGCATCTGATGCTGTATACATTATGTGTATATAACAAAAGCAAATTTTCAGAGCCAGTCATGTAACATAAAATAACTGGGAACTGGGCAACTTCCACAAACCAACCAGTTAATTTTTGAATGGTTGACAGCCCTTCATCCAGTCAATCCTGCTACTGTGTGATGTTGGGCATTATAGCCCTACACAGTAACTGCCACAGTAATTCCCAGAGATATTTCTCATACCTTCACTGCTGACAGCTCTTACCTTGCCCCCTGTTTCTCTCTCGTTTCTTCCCTCCCCATAGGCAGTTTCTGGGACCCCCAGAGCTCGCAGACCTTGTGCCTGGGGACCCCCGGCAGTCCCGTGACAAAGATGGTGCCGGTGGCAGGAAAGCTGTGGTGTGGCTGTCAGAACCGGGTCCTGATTATTAACACCAGCACACTGGCGCAGGAGGTACGGGGGAGCGGCGCTAGAGCAGAGGGTTGTGTGTTCAAAGCCTGGGTTGTGTTGTGTGCTCAAAGCCTGGGTTGTGTGCTCGAAGCCTGGGTTGTGTGCTTGAAGCCTGGGTTGTGTACTCAAAGTCTGGGTTGTGTGCTCAAAGCCTGGGTTGTGTGCTCAAAGCCTGGGTTGTGTGCTCAAAGCCTGGGTTGTGTGCTCAAAGTCTGGGTTGTGTGCTCAAAGCCTGGGTTGTGTGCTCAAAGCCTGGGTTGTGTGCTCAAAGCCTGGGTTGTGTGCTCAAAGCCTGGGTTGTGTGCTCAATGCCTGGGTTGTGTGCTCAAAGTCTGGGTTGTGTGCTCAAAGTCTGGGTTGTGTGCTCAAAGCCTGGGTTGTGTGCTCAAAGCCTGGGTTGTGTTGTGTGCTCAAAGCCTGGGTTGTGTGCTCAATGCCTGGGTTGTGTGCTCAAAACCTGGGTTGTGTGCTCAAAGCCTGGGTTGTGTTGTGTGCTCAAAGCCTGGGTTGTGTGCTCAAAGCCTGGGTTGTGTTGTGTGCTCAAAGCCTGGGTTGTGTGCTCAAAGCCTGGGTTGTGTTGTGTGCTCAAAGCCTAGGTTGTGTGTTCAAAGCCTGGGTTGTGTGCTCAAAGCCTGGGTTGTGGAGCCTTTGGGATATTTTGTTGTTGAAATATATCGTATTTATTTCTTTTGTTAAACCGTAGCTGTTTAAATGGGAAAAGTTATTGAGAATATTTTCTCTGTTTTAATAACCTAGCCACAGGTGTCCTGAATGAATGAGATGGTCGGCAGTATAAAGTTGGCAGTAATGACATACAATCACAATAAACATAAGATGTAGACATTGATCAAAGAGTAAACGGAAAACAAGAAGCAACAATGAATATTCAGGTCCACTAGAGACACTTTCAAAACCTGTCACACTTTTACTAGGGGTGTAAACCTCTTACTTTAAACAGGCACAGCATCAATTATGAAGCAGTGATTTTATTTATGAAAACATATCTTGTGGATTTCGTGATTTGCTGTAATGCATTCCAATGTAAGTGGAATTCCCAAACAAACTGTTGAACACGTAAATGCGGCTGGCGAAACGTATTCATTCAGCATTGGTTGAATGTCGGCCATTAAAATAATGATTGAATGCGTGATTAAAGTTAAACTTCTGTTTCTTGTCACCATTCTTTAGGTTTGAGACTTAAATTGAACCTCTTCTATGGGCTTTTCATGATGGTTTATTGTTACTTTATGGGCTATTTTGTGATGGTTTATTGTTACTTCGTGGACTATTTTATGACGGTTTATTGTTATGTTAAGGGATATTTTATGATGATGCATATGCGCATTTGCAGTAAATATCCCTGCATAGTCCATTCCGAAGCACTGTGATTGGATGTTATGACCCCACAAGCATCGGTTAAACAGGAAGTGCACCAGTCTTTGGGGATAGCAGCTCTCTCTGCACAATATGATAGCTGTGCACTTGCCTTTCCCTCATTGTACAATGAAAGCATGTAGTTTTACCTAGCGAAGGCTACTAGGCAGAACTCAACTCCCATACCTTCACAGGGTAGCCAGATCTGTAGATAATCTTTTAGCTCATATATTAGCACTAGCCCATAACTGACACAACCTGGATAAGACATACCTAAAGCCTATAATATGGTCTGTAATGCTGGACATATAATGGACTTTTGGACAATGGACAAATAATAGACTGATAAACGTGATTTTTTGATCTGCCTTTTGGTTGGTTTAATGTACTGGTATTAGTTGTGTTACCTAATATTCACTGAAAGACTAGACTTACCCTCTCTTTCTGAAATCAAAATGTTTCAGTATGATTTGTTGTGTTAGGGGCTTCGTATTGTTTTTATCACATAGTTAGCACTCTGCTAGGAGATGTTCTCCCATTCAGCTGCTTCAAATGAGCAGGCCAGACAAGGACACACACAATTGGTTTCGCCACTTAATAATGGATTGCTGAGTCAAGTTAAGATGGTGAAATAGAGTGCTTTTTCTTTTTCATTATAATCAATGGTGTATCCTTTGAAATCAATTCAGTCAAACTCATTGCATTGATGAAGAGTTGTTAAGCTCAACTCTATGCATGAATGCAAATTGATGAATTATTAAACCCTACATTTATTAAAATGTCTATCTAATACTACACTGAAATTGATGTTGTATCGAATGTCTTGGAATTAATTAAGTGGGAACTGTGCTAGACTGCGGAATTGCTTATCACTGTTGTACTTCCTGGAAAGACACTTCACTGCTGTTGGCACCATGCACATTTGACTCTATTAACGGGATTACTGAACACATAATCCTATTAATACATTTAAGCACTGAGAGTCATTATGGTTTGGGGTGTCTGCTAAGCAACTTGATCTGTCCAAGAGCCGTGCTAACTGTTGAGGTGTAAAGTCTTTAAGTCTGAAACAGTCCATGCAGTTTGAATTCTCTCCCAGATGTTTTATTTTTATTATTTATCTTATAACTGCACCTACATAAAAGTTTACAAAACTGTTTGTTAAATTTCGGTTTACATATTATCAGTTAAACACAGATATGTGATAAATATAACCTTTTTTTAATATTCAATTGTGCTGCAGCATCTAAACATACATATGATTAGAAAAATCATAATATAGTATGTATAGCATGTGCTGTAACATTGACAGTTATACATAGTATATATAGTTCTTTGTTCCTGGGGAGTGTTCTCTGACCTCTTGACCCTCCCTGACTCCGCCCACAGCACTCATTCCAGGTGGGCCAGGACAGCAGCAGGTGTGTGACCAGCATGGTGAGCTACGGACAGGGCGTGTGGATGGCTCTTCAGGGCAGCGCCCAGGTGCGTCTGTACCATGCCACCACCTTCGAGAGTCTCACCGAAGTGGACGTGGCACCCGCCGTACACAAGATGCTTGCAGGTAAGTTCACCTCCACACGCCGCCATTTTTAGCTTTTTTGATGATGCGAATAACTTCACTTTAGAGTAAATAAGCCAGCAAGTTCCACACGCTTTGTGTTCTGTATAAGGAAAACGTAATCATAGACTCTCAACAAACACTATTGTCATTACTTATCTTAAAATAGGAATGCATTTTTGGTTTTTTGATTATGTTTATATTTGTTCATTGTACTTGTAGTTCCTGTTTTAGCTTAAGAAGAGAAAAATCTTTATTAAACAGCTAGGTAATTATACATGTGAATAAATAGGAGTAAAATTTCAAAATGTTAATTGAAACGGTGAGAAACCATGTTTAAAAGAAAATGTGATAAATTAGATTATATCTGTGCGCACAGACAGATAGCTTTACCTACCTTTTGTATTAATTTGTGAGGCATTTATTGATATGTAAATGTCTATGCTGTAAGCAAGGGATGGTGAAATATTCACTGAAAGACTAAATAGATTTGATCCACGGAAATATTCACCCTTCTACACTAGAGGGCGATGTAGCACGTTGACTCTCGCCTTCCGCCTGTCTTGTAGGTTCGGACGCCATCATCCGGCAGCACAAGGCAGCTTGCCTGCGCATCACCGCGCTGCTAGCCTGCAAGGACCTGCTGTGGATCGGTACCAGCGCCGGGGTGGTCCTCACCCTGTCCATCCCGCCCATCTTGTCCAGCACCAGCTCCGGCTCGCTACGCGCTCCGCTAACGCCCATGGGCTCCGCGCACGGACACACTGGGCACGTGCGCTTCCTCACCTCCATCGAGCTGCCCGAGGGCTTCAACGTGAACTTCCCCCTGCCCGCCGAGCCAGGTACGCTGCATAAACGCAGGTCTAAGTTATCCGCGCGGCCTTACCGCAGGTTGCATTGTTAGCGGTTTTAACATGCGCTCAATCCAATGCCATCACATCGTCCAATCGGGGTTCCTCTGTGTCCGCGGTTTCCCAGGTAACGCAGCCCCCGGCGGAGAAGCCGGCGGTTCAGGCCTGCAGAAGCGGGACTCTGCTCGCCGGCGCACCTCCACCATCCTCCCGGTCAAGTCCAACCTCCTGGTCATCAGCGGGGGAGACGGGTACGAGGACTTCCGGCTGACCAATAGCAGCGAGACGGTGGGGCGGGACGACAGCACCAATCACTTGCTCCTGTGGCGGGTTTGAGCCCTCACCCCCGCCCCCACCCCCGCCCCCGCCCCCACCTCCAAGAGGCTCCCGCAAACCCCCGACCCCCCTCCTTACTCTAAATGTCTTCTGCTCGGACATCTGGTCTCTGTGTGCATGGGTGTTGACCTAACGCAAAAAAAAAAGGAGCTGCTTCAAAACCAGGTCTTCAGTTTCGTTTTTTTTTTCGTTCCAATTGGTTGTGCTATTTCCGTCAAATTTACTTTTCATTTTTGTTTTGTTTTCTTGTTTCGTTTTGGTTTTTGTTTTGGAGGTTTGTTTTTTTCGGGTTTTGCTGAGCTTGTGTTGTCCCCTTGTTGCCTCTACATCCTGGTCAGACTGTCTGGACTCTGAGCAGAAGAAGAATCTGAGCGAGAGAGAGGAAAGAGAAAAAAGGAAAAAGGAGAAAAATACACTTGACTGAAAAGCACCATCTGAACTGTGTTGGTTATGGAACGGTGTGTAGAGTTGGCCTTCCCACCCTGAACTGTGTTGGTTATGGAACGGTGTGTAGAGTTGGCCTTCCCACCCTGAACTGTGTTGGTTATGGAACGGTGTGTAGAGTTGGCCTTCCCACCCTGAACTGTGTTGGTTATGGAACGGTGTGTAGAGTTCGCCTTCCCACCCTGAACTGTGTTGGTTATGGAACGGTGTGTAGAGTTGGCCCTCCCTCCCTGAACTGTGTTGGTTATGGAATGGTGTGTAGAGTTGGCCTTCCCACCTTTCTCCCATCCCTTTTGTGGCATCTCGATTTTTCTCTCTGGCTTCCTGTGCTCTTTTGTGGCCTGTATCTCTGTCGCTTCTACAAGGTTATTGCAGTTTGAGCCTCCAGAGGTGTGAAGTGTCAGAGATGACCGGCTGTCCTGAATATAACCGTGAGAGGTCAAGAGAATGAGCAAGAGACCGGAAGAGGTCAGAGGTCAGATGAGGAGCTAGTATATCCAAGGGCATTGTGTGCAAAGCCAAACGGGAGGTGATTCAGCGGGGATAACAAAACCCCCGGGTGACTAATGCTTTGCTTGAGCTGTCCAGTCCCACACTTTCCCATGGGCAGTGGACGGTGTGACCACCACTGTTCTCGTCACACTGTGTCCCGTCTCTGAGAATGAAGATGCTTTTTCTTTAGTCTTTCTGATTATTTCAATAAAGAGAGTAATACGAAAGTAACAAAAAAAAAAAAACTGTGCAATATACGGCAAGGGTACCTACTAAAACTATGTTACACACACTTCATCTGCAAGAATACAGCTAGCCTCTTCATAATCTTCAGAATCACAGGTTTATGACACCTAATCACTTTACGCTTTTGTTACCATTTAATTATTTTCTTCTTTTAAAGAATTATATGAAACACCCCACTGCTTAAAAACAAATCTCTTTTGGTATGTATCAGTAATCCCTTTTGTACAGTATTTATGTTTTAATTTTAGTTCTCTTTTTACAGCACTTAATTTATAAGTTTATTTTTTTCCCCCTTGCTGAGTGAGCATGACACTGCCAAAATAAGTTGAAGTGAGGGTGTAGACTGCTGAGGTTTTTCTAGGGGTTAGCCATTGACAAATGGCTGCTTTCCAGAGTTGTAATAGAGTCTTTGTTTATTGTATTTTACACCATAAATCTTTCCTCCGTCACTGGTCATTAGTCACCTTTCCGGCATCAGACACGCAGGCATTATTTTGGCCAAAAAAGTGGTGCATGTGCTTTTGTGTACGTTTGTAAAAAGTGAGTGTGTGATAGAAATGAGTGTATATTCCTGTCAGGTTCATCAGGTTAGGTGTATTGCAAGCAGGCACGTATTGGCGTGTGTATTTATGTGGGTGAATGTGAGAGAGGAGTGTGTGTGTGTGTGTCTGTGTTTAGCGTTTGCCTGCGTGTGTGTGTCCAGATGGCTGTGCATTAGAGGCCTTCAGCTTGTTCTCTCCATGTGTTCGGAGGAAACATCCTTAAGCCCTTAAGTTTTCTGACCTGCAGCTGGTGTAAGTAAACCTCACCTCACATAGTAGATAAGACAGCCTCTGCCACAATGGCTTTCTTATGTCAGATGGCCCCAACCTGCCCAATCTTCCCCCAGCAAGATTTACATCCTTTTATAAGGTGTGGGTTGATTTTTGTTTTCATGGTTTCTCAGTAATGCTTCTGTGGGCATCACCAAAACCACCACATGAGATCAGTACATACACGCGCACACTCACACACACACACACACACACACACACACACACACACACACACACACACACACACACACATGCATGCCCACACACACAAGTGATTCAATTATAGCATTACAAAGCTTTGAACCAGTGCCTTTTTTTAGGTGGCCTAAAAGCAATTGATCACGTAAGTCATTTTTAACAGACATGATTCCGTCTTAGAGATCAGCACCAAGCAAGGCAAAAGTCAGGCAGCAGTGGGAAAAAAAGAGACGGTAGAGCAGGCTTTTTTTCTGATTACTCCACGCTTTCTGCAAACCCGTGGCTCTGTGGGTGTTAGGCAAGCAGCCTACGTGTTGTGCTTTGGTGTAGTCCTACAGTAGAATGACAACTCTTGTCTTAGGTGTGAGATTGTTCAGGTTATCTTTGACTCGCGGTTATTTCGCTTCTTCGTACCACAGTTTTGGTGTTTGACTTCGGTGTGTGACGTTTGCAGAGGGGCAAAAATAATTCCTCATTTCCCAAGTCATCTTTTTGAAATTGTCCGCCCGTGACGGAGCTGCGGAGTTTCCCATCCCGTAGGAAGGCCTGCAGCAGCGTGGGGAAGGAGCGCTCGCTTCCTTTTTGGCTATATTAACCTGCGGCATGCTCTTAGCTTGTGTCAACAAAAAAAAACCCACTCAGTCTTGAATTTCACGAGCGTGAAAACCTTTCTGAGTACACAAGGGAAATGTACCCGTGCATCCACCCTCCACATGCTCGATCTGACTATATATTTTCTTTCTCTTCAACTAGGAATTTTGACAGTAGACTTGACAACATCTTTGCGATTTGTATTTTCAAACAGAATGCTTTGGGCACCTGCTTGTTCAGAAGACCACTTCAGGATTATTAATGAAGTTAATAATAAACCATTAATAAGCCGCACAATTGTGTGCCCTGTGCCCCTCACCTTGTGCAAGGAAATAATGTCTATTTTAGGCCTTAGCCTCTGACACAGGCCTAGTCTTTCAGTTTATAGGAGTAATGAATATATGCCCTTGTGGTGAATTCCTGGCTTTAGCACCCTTACGGATTCAAAGTGTATTTCACAATGAATATGAAGTAAAAGATATTAGTTCAGTTTAAGTAAACACTTAAGTAAAAAAAATAAAATAAAATAGAAACCATTAAAGAAAATGTGCTGTGTATTCTAAGAACAGGCATTAGTTCGATTCAAATATATCAACCATGCCAATTCAAATCAAAGTCTGTTATTCTGTTACATATAGTAACGCGTTCTTGTAAGTAGCCTTCAGGCCCATCTGTGAAAGAAGTCCTCTCTGTGTGTATTGTAAATATTGGTATATATTGCCTTCTTTGTACATAGTGCTCCCCAGTCCTCAATTGTTGATATGAATCTAATGGCATATTTTTATATACTTGTTTAAGTTTTTTTTTTTTTTTTTTTTTTTTCTTGGGCACAGCTGTGCCGTCACATTTAAATTATAACTATTACAGTATTTTAAAGAGGAGAGAGAAACTTTTACGCTGAGATGCAGTTCATATTACAGACGTCATGATTATATCACATGCTTCCTGTTATGGTTCTTTTGTCACTGTGGGTTCTTTGTAATTAAAAAGTTCACTGGTGCTAGTGTGTCAATCTTGCTTCCCTCGCTTCACCCGAAAGGCTGGATGTGTTTGTGTACATGTACATGTATGTGAGCGTGTGTGCGCAGGTGTGCGCGTGTGTGTTGGGGGGCGGGTTAAAACATTTAATTTGCACTTCATAGGTCCATATGAAAAAAACATGCAAAGAAACGAAAATGCAAATCTCACTTCTGACTGAAATTCTAACCATCAGCAGCAAAACGGAATGCAACATTTTTGGAACAAAATGTACTGTAGGGCCTGTAGTAATTCATCTGTTTGTTATTTTATTCTTATGCTGACTTTTTTGTCAACAGGACAGATATTTCATAAAATCCAAAAAACTCATGTTTTTTTTTTTTTATTCATTTGTTTCATAATCAATGTACTGTAGGTATCCAGATTTGAAGAGTTCACTGACAGATGTCTAGTGCTGTTTTACCTCTGCAAGGATAACACACATTATAACTACATGGGTATGTCAAACAATCATTGACATTGTCAACAGTCATGTTGGCAAGTCAAGTGTAGCCCCAATCATTACATGATACATGTATCCTTTCCCGGTGTTTCAAGCCATGTTTCTTAAGTTTGTGTTAAAGGGTAAGTTCGCTATTTTGGACCTTGGACCCTATTTGCGGTCCGTCTTCCATGAACCTGACCCATGAAGTCCATTTTTTCGCTGATCGGTCCAGTATTGAGTTCGGTACAGATTTCCTGTAGGCTCTCACTGGGCTACAATGGAAGTGAACGGGGCAATCAGAAATGTTCGATAAATGTGCTTTCATGTACAATAAATGAGACGGGAAGCTCAGGGTGTATTGTTACCGGTCTCAGTATGCTCTCCTGTGAAATGTATCTCAATCCGAACATTTTTACGTGCTTGGCATGGCTTGGAAGTAAGCATTTCTCTTGCTTGTTTTCGCTGCTCCCGCGGAGTACTATGTGTCGGGGGTAGGGGAGCGGGAAGGTGTGCCGGTCGTTTACGAAACTATCTAGCTGAGCAGTCTGCGTTTGTTTACCTGCAGCAACGTAGGCTACAATTTCCACAAAAAAACTTGGATGATGGATGACTATAATGATTACGAAGACGAAGAATTCGATTTTGACTTTGACGTTACTGGCTACAGATTTGAGCCAGAATACACGGACACGGAACTACAAGAGATGGATGATAAGAGAGCAAGAGAAGAGAGATTGGCTGAAGTTGCGCAGGTAATGTTATCCGAAGTCGCTGCCGAGGCTAGACCAAGAATTTCGGGGGACTTTTGGTGTTCTTGCAAGAGGTGCAAGCAGATGCCCAGAGAGGAGGAAAGTTTGTGTTGTAGGGAGTGGGATCTGTTGCTACCGAATGCCATTGAAAACCTGGATGTATCCGTGGATGACACTGGATCATCTCCATTGATTACCATTACACTATGACTGCCAACAGATATGTGATAGATGAGAACTTTGGACAGGACACCATGCGTCAAGCATTTGTAAATAAAACATTATAGAATTGTAAAAAGTTATAGGCTAGTTGATGAACGTTTCCGACAGTTTTGTTACAAGAAAACAACTTATGTCAAGCTCGGATTTTGTTAGTTGGTATTGAGTGCTGGGTCAGAGGACGCGCTCAAAAAAAATAAAAATGTTAGTAACGTTATAGCTAAATATAACTTACCTCCGCTCCGGTGCTTGATAGTGCTGCAGGTCCGACACGAGGAACAGCTGTGTTCTTTAGAAACCAGTGTTTTGCTTCTGATTTGCGGTTACAGAAATCAGTAGCGTCGAAATGCGCTCCACAAACTCGCGAGTCTGCCAAACGGAGTTGATTGACTGGAGTGTTTATGTCGATCCGTAAGACAACCAGCCAAAGTCTCAATCTTTCTGGGTCAGAGAACGGAAGCCTGTGAAAACTGGTATTTGAGCGTCCAGACATTTTATTCCCACAACCGGGGACTGCACATTCGCGCACCATTGCTGTGATGAATTATTACAAATGATGATTACAAAAACTGCGTTACAAATATTTCTGCTGTAGGCTACTAGCTAGTAAACTCCAACGGGAGGTCAGGATTTGTGATCAACTGCTTTTCAAGCGCCCCCCCCCCCCCCTCTCTACAACGTAGCTAGACTGCGGAAGTTTACAGTGCGAGGTAGTGCGGTCGGAGAAATAGTTCTGTTTCAAATGGAACTGTTGTTTCAACGTTCGGTTTGCGTTTGCGATAGCCTACATTTCACAGGAGAGCATACTGAGACTGTAAGAATACACACTGAGCTATAAAAGCACATTTATCGTTGTTTTTCCATAACATTTCTGATTGCCCCGTTCACTTCCATTGTAGCCCAGTGAGAGCCTACAGGAAATCTGTACCGAACTCAATACTGGACCGATCAGCGAAAAAATGGACTTCATGGGTCAGGTTCATGGAAGACGGACCGCAAATAGGGTCCAAGGTCCAAAATAGCGAACTTACCCTTTAAGTAAAACCATCATTGGTACCGGTAAACAATGCCGGACGTATGGTCGCCAATAGTGGGAACAGTACAATTCAGCCTTGGTCATTGCTCAAGCTCACATGTTGGGTCAAACCACAAGGTTGTGAGTGTATGGATTACACTTTATGAATGAAGCACACACGCTCTATGCAAATCTGTCAATGGGCCTTTGTTGTCTTTTTTGTACAAGAAGATTTGACATGTCAGCGGCCTGCTGTTTTTCCTCCGCTTCTTAAAGAAAAACCCTTATTTTCTTTATTAATTGATTTAAAGACTATTGTTAATCACCATAAATGGCTTACAATACTCAGGCTGATGTTCATCAACAAGGTCATCCTGTACAGATCCTCTCGTTTGTTTTTGGGTTAAAACGGCTAAAGTTGGGTACCTTGGTCAAGGGTACAACGGCAGTGTCCTACCTGGAAATCGAACCTGCTACCTTTCAGTTACAAGGCCAGTTCCTGATTATACTACACTGCCGGGTGCCAAGGGTAGACTTTAATAAATCCCCCTCACTGAAAACATCCAACTTCTGCTATTTTCTGTCCTCTCTTTCCTCTGCTGCAGTGAATGCACTTGAGGAATGGATGGAGAGAAATGTGAAGATTTGTATTCTGAAGGCATCAAATGACATCACCACTCTGCGGTTGTGTATAAAACTGGACTATCACCAGTGTGTAGTATCGGCAGATAACTGTGTTTATCACCTCTCCACTTAGAACTTTGGAGACAACTGAGGTGAAGGGTGGATGGCTGAAAATGTGAATATTTAAATCACTGCAGTATTTTTGGTTAATTACGGACGCTGCAGATTTAAGGAGTTTATCGACACAATGTTTGATGGAAATTATTTACACTGATGACATGCTAGCATCATGTTAGCATATTTGCAGGAGGGGGTAGCAACTGATACTCAGTAAAGGTATTCTACTAAAAAAAAGAAGATACTGGGTGCTCATGGGTGCTCAGGGTATGTATGGTAGAATCAATGGTGGATCCAAGGTGCTCTTTGGAAAAGAAGAAAATGAACTGAAGAAGAAACAAGGAAAAATAAGCCCAAAATGTAAAACTATATCTATTATAGTTTTTTACTATAATTATTATATCCTATATCCAAGGCACACTTGTAAAAAGGAGGAGGAAAGGCAAAAAGTATATGTATAAAAAGCCTTTAATAAATGGGCATATCCAAAAAGGAAAAGACAAGCCTACGCTGCTCTTCATCAGGGCATGTAGATGAAGGAATGTAATCCAAGGAGACGACAATATATAGACAGGTGAACCAATTCATGATTGGTTCCGCGTTTCTTCTTCAAGGTACTATACCAGAGGTGGGCAACAAGGGCCGTATCCATTTCTGGTTTTCATGCCAACTTCTGGCCTTAATTACCTAATTAGCCCTAATATTTACGCCATCTGACATTTTAGCTACAATTCTTAATAAGCGCATGAATAACAGCCGAAGACGTCTTGTGTCCCTATATGAAACATTTTAATGTGATCTAATCTACCAGTGTTGGTGTAAGCAGCCAATTAGCTAATTTAGCTGGGGTAATTGGTGGGAACAAAAACCTGCATACACTCCGGCCCTCCAGGACTGGAGTTGCCCACCCCTGTACTATACTAATGCCATAAAGAGATGTGTGTGAGGTTAATCTCCACCTGAGGTATTCCATACTTTTTTATATGATCCTGCCTTGAGTCTATTTGGCTGCAGTAGCCCCTGCACATTAAGCTGGTCAGCAGAAGGGTCACGACCACCTGCTGTTGAAGGATTCCAGCTGGGATATGTGCGTGCTTCCAAAGGAGCTTTCTCACTCGGAGCCTCTCTGAGCTCCAGGCTTTCTGCTGTCTCCTCGACTGGATCCTGCCCCCCACGTCACTCTCTCTCTCTCTTTCAGCTATGAATTAACAGACAGGCCTGACAAGCCAGGTGGAGACTGCAGCTGCAGATTAACACTAATGCACTGTCCAGGAGGAAGAAGGAAGATGATACTGCTACCAGACTACTGCCCCTCCCCCAAACACACACACACACACACACACACACACACACACACACACACACACACACACACACACACACACACACACACACACACACACACACACACATTCAGATTTCATTTATTTAGCCTTTTACAGGAATTTGTCTTGCATTTGATATGAACAAAGTAATGTACTTTGAGGTTTTTTTTTATTAAGTATTTTTCTTGTAAAGCACAGACAACAAGGGCGATTGATTATCAGCCACACTTTTTTTTTTTTTTTAAATGAGGAATATGATGAATGTGTGTGTGAATACAAAGTGCGTCTGTCCCGGAAAGCTTCAGTGATGCGAGCCCTGAAGAAGCGCGTGTATTCCCCGCATTGACTCGTGAGAGGAGCTGGATGGGAGTCAGTGGAGAATACAAAGGGGAGGAGTTAATGGTGAGCTGGTCGGGTTTTGGTCAGTGACGTCACGCTCTGAGCTAACCATTCAATACACTCTATTCAAATTTTGGACGTGGAAGAGGGGAGCTCGTCAGCGACAGGGCAGCTACTTCCTACCGGCGTTTCCTTTTTCATATATAGCTGCCAATAATATACATTTTTCTTTAACTCTATGAATGAAAGGATGACTATTATAGACCATTGATTTAACTCTTAATACCCATCAATCAGGTAAGTTTGAAACTTTTTAAGAGATTTAACTAATAGTATTGTTGTGTCGCAGTAGCTCGGATTTCTGTCTATAACGTTAACTTGGGTTGACTTTCGCTGAAAACGGTGAATTTCTAACGTTATGCAAGTTAGGCTTGGGGATGGTATAAGCCCCTAAGCTATAATTAGCTAGTTTATCTTGATAAATGCCTTAATGTGGCTAACTTAACCTAGAAAGCTAACTAGAAGACGATCCTGTTATAGCTAACTTAGTCATTTAATAGTATAACGTGGCAACCTTAGCGAGCCAGCAATACAAGTGGTTGGGGGTAAAACGTACCTACGTTATCTAGCCAACTGTTAGCTAGCTAACGTTATAAATAATTTTACCGCTTCTTGGATGTCTTTATGCGATATCTTGCTAATAACCAAGTTAATTGCTTGTGAACTAGCTACTAGTTAAGTTGGTATACCATACTTTAACGGTTTAGCTGTAACTAATGTTCGTTGTTCGATGGGTAGATAAACACTCCAGTTAGGCGATATTGTGTAGCGCTAAAAGATATAGACGATGTAAGATACGGTGAGTTTGTGTTATTGCTGCTGGCTACTACTACTCATCCTAACGTGTGTCACCTACTCGGTGATTTTGCTGTGTCGTTCACTTTTGTCATTTTGCTAGCTACATAACGTTAACTAATCCCACTGAATTGAACGTGGAGGTAAATTCATATTGTATTCGGTTAAATTCTGACAGCATTTGACTTGAATATTAGCAGTATGTAAATGGTATAAAGTTTGTTACAATGCTTTTCAGCATCAGGCCACGTTTAAAACTGCAGCCCTATGCGCATTTCATGTGGTTTGGGCCACGATGTCAAATATCATTTACCCAACGATCATGTTTCCGATGCGCATCTTCGTCTTACAACTTGGCGAACTTATACCATTGGCAAGGTCAAGTAGTTTCCTTGGCTAGATAAACGAATTAATCATACAATAGTTTCTATTTTTAGCGAGCAGGTTTCAGGTTGGCATCGGCTGCGTTCATTGCAAACATCCGACTCCTCCCTATTGCCACCACGTCGCTTATAATGTTGTAGCAAAGTGACGTTCAGTTATAACACGACTTTATCTCCCATCTGTTTAATCGAGCTAGATAATGTTATCCTTCGCTAAGAAATCTAATGAAGTCTAGACTAGAAAATTACATTTCCAAGGATTTGGTCTCCAGAAAACTACTAATGCCATAATTACACATTTAAATTTCTCCGGAAGCAGAGCTCAGTTAACCTGTTCATAAGAAGATGCAGATATAGATTTTTCCCACGTGTTGAATTTAAAATGGTATCCTATTCATCCAGAGCTGCCATGTAGCGAGATGATCTCACTTTAGTTTCCAGCGAGATGGGAATTGCGAAATTGCGAACTTCGAAACAGTTTTTTTTTTTTTCATTTTATATTTAAAATGATTTTTAAATTGTTAGACAATTTACACTTGCTTACAGCATTTTTAAACGTTTCGTAGACTGTTTTAGAATGGCTAATATGGCTATCTATTCTTCATGGACCGTTAATTCAGTCTGGTCCAGGTCTGGTCCCACTTGTGTCATTATCTAGGACAGTGGTTCTCAACCCTGGTCCTGGGGACCCCCTGTGTATGCTGGTTTTCGTTCCAACCACAATTGCAATACTTGAATTTTAACAAGCTGTTAATTTTTCTTAATTAGGTGTTTTTAATGTTTAGAGGGATTATTTACATTCTTAAGCCACATTATGTTAGTAATAGCTACGCATGCCATGAAGTATAAAAGTCCAATATTCACATTGTGCTGTATTGTAAACAATTAAAAGGAGGTAAAAAATGTTTTAACTGATCAAATTAAAGACTGAGGTGAATCAATTGGCTCATAATTGGTGAAATTGTGGACACATGGCCACTAAAACTAACCGTTTGGTAAATAATGAAGAATTCAAAGACAAAGCAAATGATAACGAGCCAAACCTGCATTGTGTTAACAAGTTTAAGGAAAACATTATGAAGGAACTTAAACTTGTGTTCAATTACCTAATTAGGAGCCTATTCACCTGAGTTCTTACCTCTTCTTTGTAATTGTTTGCAATATAACACAATGAGCATAACGAACATGGGTTTTTATTTCTTCAAAGCATGCATAGCTATTGCTAACATAACGTGGCTTAAGAGAGTAGAGAGTTTAAAGTGTTCTCTCTATACAATGAAAACACCTAATTAAGAAAAAATAACAGCTTGTTAAAATTCTGGTATTGCAATGGTGGTTGGAACGAAAACCAGCATACACAGGGGGTCCCCAGGACCAGGGTTGAGAACCACTGATCTAGGAGTGGATCGACTTTATCGTAATGAGTATTTAGTTTGTTGCATGGAAGGGTAAATCTTTCTGGACACTAGTGACACCCTGAGTGTAGACTAAAACAACTTAATATTAGTAATAAAAGTACTTAATAAACAAGTTAATAAAATATAATTTTAAGGACTAAACACTATCATGAATCCAACTGTTAGCTGATAATATTGTTTGTTTTACTTCTGCAGCTGAGGTAACATTTACCCTGATGCATGTAACCATTTCCTCATTAAATAGCCTCTCTAAGTGCTCTCAATTATTCAGACTTACTATACTGTAATCATTATGCGTATATAACTTGTTTGGCATAAATTAAGGTTTGGCAACCATTTTTAAGTGAATCTCGGGGAATGTGTTGACTTGGATATAGGCAAACAATGATGAATAAAGTGGTAGGTGCCATGTCATGCATTTGCTTAAGTGTGATTAGTTCTTCCACAGCCCTCCCAGCTCTGGAATTATGAACTCTATATCTGTCATGTGGCATCATTTGCAGAGATAGGTCATGGCACTTTTTTTCCTCTCAAAACAGAAAATGACCTCTGTTTCGAGTGTTCATTTGGGATTTCTGTCATGAAAAACACATCTCAGAGCCGTTCTCCTTATGTATACTTGATAACACCACAAACATTACGCCCTGCAGGTAAGAGTGAGGCCTTCCTGCTACCTGCACCAAACATCTGCTGCAGAACGATAACATTCACTACCCAAACAAACAAGCTGACTGATACCTCTAGGCCCGTATGTCATCACCACAGGTGTAAACCAGGGTGCTGCTGTGATTATACTCTTTGTGTAAGTATTTTATGTTTGTGATGTAACTGTAGCCACAGTCACAAGTCCACTGTTTGTGCTGTTATTAGCAGTGAGGACATATTTTGAATGGGGATCTGAGCTGTTGTTGTGTGTTTGCGGGGAGTTGGAATGGTGTAAATCTACAAATGAAGGCTTTGCCTATCCCGGCATTTCGTAAACTGTTGGCGAACGTCAGCGCAGAATCTGTGCAGCTCTGCGGCGCTGATTCACATTCCTGATTGGTGTTTTTCAGCGTGTGTGGGCCGGTCAACCGAGGCCAGTGTCAGATGCCCTAAAAGGGTATTTTCAGGCCTACTTACTTCATGGTGTATTTTAATGCTCTATAAACATGAGCCCACAATTTGTATGTGTTGCACGGTGTTAGCGGGGGGGGGGGGGGGGGACCAGTAAGGATCACCATACAGGGAGACAAAAACAACTGCAGCCTTTTATTTTCCAGTGCACATAAACTGTTTTCACTGCTGTGTAATAAAGTGTAAGGACTCTCCTTTGAAATAGCAGAGTGTGTGCAAATGCCTCTGTTCCTCTACAGGCATGCACTCAACTTGTCCATTTCCACTGTGGAGGGCTAACTCTTGTGGTGATCTCACAAATCACAACCCTTCTCCCCCCCCCCACCCCACACCACACACCACACAGTCCCACATGTACCCTCTTCGTTACTCATTTGCATTCCCAAAAAATAAATCCATTCATGGAAAACGTTTACTTTCCTTTTTTTTTTTTTTTTTTTCCTGTCATGATGACTGCTCTGTTTCAGGGCCAGGCAATGGCTTTGAAGCTGGAACTTGCAGCTGTACAAAAACGGAAATATAAACGAGGAAAACCTTCTCATTTAACCTTGATTAATGGCCAATTAAATACGGTCTCAACAAAGAATCCCCATGAATGCATATCTCTGCTTTTATAAGTCTGTTGCACCATCAGGTACTATTATCAATGCACCTCTATGCCAGATGCATTGTAATGAAGCATGTGATGTGCAAAACGTCTAACGTAACGGTCTTTGAAGCTCAAGCCGTCCTGTCAGGATAGTCTTCTCTCAAGCTTCCTGTCTGACTAACAGAGCTTTGGTTAATGTAGTTCTTAAGAGCTGTGCCCCCCTTTATTTCATTCAGACTGCAACTGTTTGATGCTGTTATCAGAGCCGCTGGTTCACTGGCGCGCGAGCGTAGTGTGTAAGGAAGTCCGTCTCTATGTAAACACCTGTTAAAGGACAATATGTTTGTTTCATTCTGTTCTGCAATTGATGGCCTTTGCGAGGTGTTTTTGTAGTGCATATGTGTTTCTTGTGCAGGTGATAGTTATGGTCTTGTTCTCTCGCTGGGTCTAAAACACAACTTCCCAGCAACCTGTTTACAGTCTTGTTTTCTTTTTACTTGTTTTCTCTTTGTGTGTGTGTGAGAGAGAGTGAGAGAGCGAGCGAGTGGGTGGACATGGTACAATCTATATGGACGTATAATATTACTCACACAGGAATACATTTGTTATACACACATGCACAATGGCTTCCAAAATGTAGACTAATTCATACCATTGCTAAACTGTAACATAAATGCGTGTCAGAAGTGCAAGTGTACTGCTGATTCTTTTCACAATTAGAAACATTAAAATTTAAAGTTTTATGCACCTCCCTTAACATTGATGAATGATTGTTTTTCAGCTTCAGGCAATGATTTCTTCATTTGTTATTAATAATGTCACAAATGTGCGATTGAATTGAAGTTCATAGACTTGGTGCGGCACACCCGATGTGCAGACTATGTTCACTTAAGTAATTTCTTTTCCACGTTTTTCTCAACACGAGCTTCACCTTTTTGGCTCTAACACCACTGATGGACGTGCTGGAAAGCTTGACTTTTGTTTCATACGATACGATCAAAACAACGTACTAGTCTTGGGTATCATTAAGATGCTGTACGGTGCGTTTTTTGCTGTTCTTTTGAGTTGCGGCCTTGGAGGAATCTTTGTCCTTGCAGCTAACGCCAAATGGACAACTTTTGAAATCTGCCTCCCCAACCACTTTTGACAGCACATTGTGGTGAAAGTTCCTGTGCTCTCTTCCATGACAATATCGGCCCTGACTGTAGCCTTGAACTGCTGGATAACTTATGCTACAGTAGGTCCAGTTTCTTGTGAAACCTTTTATAGCTATCGTCTGACATGTGGAGGTAGGTGATCCTGAAATTTGCGGACTGACTTTAACTATGATGCTAAATGCTACGAATGGATGGCTTCTGGGCATGAGCACATTTTAATATCCGGTCCGTCAGTAGAAGTTGTTGGAAGTTTTCCGCTAATATTCACAGAAGAGAAAAAGTGCATGATTATGATTACATATTTGCATTCTCTTGATCATGTACAGCTTCTTTTTTTTTCAAAAATAAACAATTCCTTGCAAAACGTGCTTTTTCTCTGGATTATTTGCAGTGATACACATATGTACACCTACAGTATTATCACAATGTGTTTAATTCTTAGTTTTTTGTACCAGTTTAGCAAGGGTTTAAATGCATATAGAGGTCTGACTGTATATACGTGTGCATCTATAGGTACAATTTATACGATTGTACCCTATATCTTGAATTTACGTTCAATTTGTACATGAAGAGGCGAGGCCTTCCATTTCCCAGCACACACACAGGCTATGTCGTTACCTGGTAGTTTTAATGTTTTAAATTGCGGCGTGACCATTGAACATGGCTACAGTTACAAAAACCTGTTGGGACCGTGCTCGGTTTTGGTTTGGATTCTGCCATGTCACAAAAAACAGGAGAGTAGTGATTAGCACTGGTTTGAGGTGACGGCATTTTGCACATTTTGTATGGAGTTTGCGGTTTTTGTTTTTTACATTCATTTAGCATTTGTTTTGTTTTAAATGGCTCCATTGTGGATCCAAACTGCTCTTAGATTGCTCTGGTATTTCCTGTTACCCTCCCTGACCCAATTATGTAATGTGTAATTACAGGACATTCTGACACCTCTGCTTTAACGAATCTTTCCCTCTAATTGGAAACCAGCTCCGCGGTATTCTCTGTGCACTTAGTCGAAACCTGGCCTTAAATGGAAGAAAAAACTCTTTCACGATCGCAACCATGTTAACAATGAACGATGCTTTGTTAACGTTGGGTTTTTTTATTTAAAGGTCACGCAACCTCATTTTGACGCTCTTATTTTGAGCAGCCTGGGAAGAGGACTCTTTGTTGGACATCACAAAGTACCGGGGTCAAGGGTACATGTAAAGCGGCACATGTAGGGCAACTCAAACTCAGTAACCCCAGTGTATTTCTTTTCATCGTTGACCTCTAATTACGGCGTTCTCCATGCGCTGACGGGCCGGATTTGAACCCGAGTTTTGAAGTGGGACACGCTCTGGCGGTGGCACAGCACGGAGGCTGAAAGAGGCGGTTTTGTCCGCGGAGCTCAAGGCTTGACGGGGAGATCGATGGCTTAATTGCAATTCTGCCATTCCCCGTTGGGCACCAGGCCCCCAAATTTCCTGAGGATGCGTGTCCTTCAGTCTTCCCAAGGGAAACCCAAGGGCGGCAGTGTAGTATAATGGTTAAGGAACTGGCCTTGTAACCGAAAGGTTGCAGGTTCGATTCCCAGGTAGGACACTGCCGTTGTACCCTTGAGCAAGGTACTTAACCTGAATCGCTTCAGTATATATCCAGCTGTATAAATGGATAATATGTAAAAAATGCTAAAAAGTTGTGTAAGTCGCTCTGGATAAGAGCGTCTGCTAAATGCCTATAATGTAATGTAATGGAAACGCACAATAAGCGGAACACATTTTCTTAATTTTTCGGTAAGGCTGAACCGTTTTCTGACCCGTTTGGTGTTTCTCAGTCTCCTGCCCCTGTCCCAAGATGAGGGGGGTCTCATTCCTGTTCTGCTGCTCTGTGTTCTCATGAATATTCATGAGCCGTTGAGCAGTGTACTCCTGCGTACGGGGGGGGGGGGGGGCGTCCCTCAGTGTGTCTCAGGGAACATTGCGCCAGCTGAAATGCCCATTTTGCACAGCTGCAGGTGGAACATAAATTTTTAATGTTCATAATGTCTCTAGCCGTGTGTAAAATCCACCTCAAATGGCTTATTAAGGCAGTGCTCGTGTTGTCTTTGGGAAGCGATTCAGAGGAAGCCGTGCGACTGCATTGTGCCTCTGGTCCGTAGGCCTTTGTCATACTCAAGGCCGATTGTCACCATTCGCTTCACGCAGGGCGTCAAACTTAGCTTCATGCGGTTGAACGCGTTATAAAGCCTTTAAAATGTTTTAAATGCAAACCGCAAGGGCCAGGAATAGCGGGGTGGATATTCCAGTTCTGTGCGGAGCTCTAATTATGGCGGCAGGGTTATATGGGGTCGGATTAGGGCGAACTCGGGGGGCCTCTCTATTCGCCCTGCCGTCGATCGATTCCCAAGGGCCAACGAGACGCGTGACTGGGTCCCGCTGTCCAGGGCAACCGGCACCCATTAATTAGCGCAAGGCAGCAGATAATTAAACATTTCTTTCTGAGGGTAATTACAGAGGACAGGCCAGAAGAATTGGGTGACCATCCAAGAGAAGGTTGCGCCCTTTGTGGTATTTCAGCTCCTCGCGAGGGTTTGACAAGGTCCGCATGAAGTCTGAGCATTTGTACGCACGCACGCACGCCATTACCAGCTAAAAATATGCATTTTCCAGCACCAGGCCATCCCAGACCTTACATTTTCTTGGTTAAGTGAAATGGGCTCTTTCTCGTTATTTAATGTAGACATACCGGGTTGTAATCACCCCACAGAATGGTGAAGCATTGTTCATAGTTAATTGTTAGCTCTCTTTTTTTTTTTCTTTTTCTTTGCTGACCTCTTTTCCCACATCTACCAGACGCTTGGTATTCTTCCAGAACTGCGCAACCTCTTGCTAAAACCTCCCGTCTCTGCAATGCAACAGTCAGTGAATGAGGGAGTTGAACCAGATGTAGTAAAGGGGTGATGTCGAAGGTGCAGTTTGCAGTACGTTCATTGCGCTTACTCAGACACGTTTGAGAGATTACTCTGAAGCACTGCTGCTCTGTGGAGACACACTGGGTCTGTTTTAGGTCACGGGAAACACTGTTGTAGTGTCCAGTAGACTCTCTTTATCCCTGCCAGTGAATCATAGCGCCTCTCCCAGCTGCCTGTGACTCACTCCCACTCGTCTCATTGTTCGGCTGAGGGGTGATGTCATCACGCTAGGCCTCTGACAGAAATCCACACCAATGACACCCTTTCACCTCTCCCCGTCTCCTTGCACATATCTGGTTCACCTGTAGTCCCATTACACCCACGGATGGGCCTATAGAGTCGCCAGAATGTTTCTATTCACAATTCATCTTGAGCGCTGGGGAGTCCTGTGCTGGACTGGGTCACTTCACGCAGTAAACTGTTCAGCGTTAATCCAATTCAAACGGGTTATTTCAGTCCAGTAGGGATTGTGTGTACTCTCTGAGTTGATTTTACAGTGAACTTTTTTTTTTTTTTTTTTTTTCTGCGCAGTACCTGATTAAAATCCCTACTTCTGGTCCTGCCATCGAAGCGGATGCCATTACAGAATGTCAGGGAGAGATCCCTATGTGCGCCTTGATTTATTACGCCATCTTTAATAGAGTAGTTTTACACATATTGGTAGAGCTCTAGGCGTGCCTGAATCCTGAATAAATGTGCACACAGGGCATTGGCCACTTGACTTTATTGCAGAGGAAAATTAAATGCCCGTTTATTTATGGCCTGATGCATAGCCTATATAACCACAGGAGAGGAATGGCTCTGTTAATAGTCTGGCAGTAAGTGTCATCATACAGCTATTAGGCCTACTTGTGCAGTAAAGAACACAGTCAGCGTGTTCTCCCAGGGGTAAGGAACGTTTAAACGGTCACGATTCTTTTAGTTGATGCCTTCGTTGCAAGGAGTGCAGGGGCTGTCTGATAGGCCAGTAGAAAGGAGTGCAGGGGCTGTCTGATTGGCCATCTGAAGATTAACAATGCAGGAGCTCTAGAACAGGGGTAGGCAACCCTGGTCCTGGAGTGTCTGTCGTTTCTGGTTTTTGTTCCATCTGAGCTTGATCACAAGAGTTTGATGGTTGATTCAAAATCAGAGCCTGCCCTGAATATTCTGAATGGCGAAACGCTGATTGTCTCCAGCACATGGTCACCTGCATTCATTAAACCTGATTAATTAAAATGAACCCAGTTATGTAGTTATAGGTTTGGATGGAGCAAAAACCTGGACTGTCTCTGGCACTCCAGGACCAGGGTTGCCTACCCCTGCTCTAGAAGGTCTTGAGAGGCGGGAGTACAGGGGGAACAGGATGACAGGATTCGGCACGGTTCCGAAACGGACCGAGACAGCCACAGGCTACCATTGGAGGGAGATGAGACGAGAGGCAGCTCATAGGTCGATGTGAGAACCAGTTCTCAATGACACAATACTGCTAGATAGCATCGGCAAGTAGGCTGATCCAGGTGAGCCTACTGCCCAGGTGAGAGAGGGAAGAGGTTAGACCACTATCTGCATATCACAGGAGGTGCGTGTATTTGCATGTAGTTCCAGTTCAATTGTTGGCCCGTGACCCCGTTTGAATCCCGAGGCTTTGGTGTGCGTGCCGGAGAATGACATCAATGGCTCAGCTGGGACAGTGTGGGATTTACATTTCTCTTTCGCAGGCCGCAGTGGGGTGATACACATGGCATTAAACTGTTTTTGCGTCTGTCTCCTGGTGCCCTCGTGCAAACACAACCCGGGTGACAAATAAGAAGAAATACGCCCCTTTTTTTATTTTTTCCATTTGTCATTTCCTTGAATCATAACAATGGTCTGATGGTGTTTGGCAGCGAGCCGTAATCGCTAGCCCACGCAGCTGACCAGAAGGAGCGCACTGCACCCCCACCCCTCCTTTGATGTTCTGGATTATTCCAATACGTCGCAGGGCCATCTTTCCACGTGATGGCATAAAAGAATATGGAAACATTTTACGAGTTTCCACAACAACGCCTTGTTTGCTCAGCTCTTTTTTTAAAGGCACTTAATTCACCGCTGCCCCGTGCTAAAAGAGAGAGTGCACGGTCACATGGGCTGGCCGGGGGTGTGAAACGAGGCGGCCATGAAAGACAAACTGCAATTTCAGGATTGTCATCTCTGAAGAACAGAGGGAAAGAAAGGAAGGGAGGGAAATTGAGGAGGAGAAGAAAGTGTCTGGCTGTTTTTAAGAGCAGCACAGAAATGGCACCAGTTGAAAGGCTGAGAGAGAGGCGATAAAATCGCCCAGAGACATTGCACATACTGCAGTCTGGACCTGCGTGTGAAGCACTGGGTGTGTCCCAATAATCGAAAAATGCACCCTCCCTTCCTCCACTACCACCTCCTCTCCTCCGTGCCCCGGAAACGGATCTTTGTGTTTTAATCTAATGTTGCTGATTACATCTTAATTGCGTATTAATGGGTACATATTAATTAATGTCTCGACGCAAACCGCAATGTCAGGTACATTGTATACTTTACATGCACATACTTGTACTCGAAACGTTCAGGAGGTTTTGCATACTTCCGGGTAGGTGAGGAGTGGTAGTGGGGGAGTGGAGGAAAGGAGGTGGGGGTGAAGAGTATTGGGACGCGCCCCCTGTGTTTTAGTAGGGAGCGCTTCACTCATTCTTATTCTGCAGTTATGCAAACCAGGCTCCTTTTATTAGCATTATAGCTAAATCTATTAGGCTATTCTTTCTAATGGTAGTTCATTAGGTAAATCTATTAGGCTATTCTTTCTAAGGGTAGTCAATTAGCTAAATCTATTAGGCTATTCTTTCTAATGGTAGTTCATTAGGTAAATCTATTAGGCTATTCTTTCTAGTGGTAGTTCATTAGAATTAACCAAATCCATTAGGCAGGTATTCTGATTGAGGATGGTGTAAAGTGCATTGGAAGATACACATTTAAAATGCAAATGTAGTCTTGACCGATATATGGTACATTTTCTGACTATTAATACTGCCTTTCTAATGCCATGTCATAAAATTGGCTGTTCATCCAATGAGCCGTAGCCTATAACACAAGCATGTGAGATCAGCTGAGAATCCAAACTCATTCCTTATCAGTGCTTTTCAAATCTTGTTAAACCTTTGTAAATCCTTCACCTGAAAATTGGACGTACAACCCACTCATCCGATATCCCAACCTCTAGGCCCAGTTCCAGAATGGCTCATAGTTCTGTGTCATCCTGAAAATGTTCCGTGAATGCGTGAGTGAGTTGCATTTAATGGTAGAAGGCACTTGCGTTATTTAACGTCTCTGTTGTGTACTTAGCAAGTGTGGCCGAGCGTTGGGGAATGTCTGCTTGCCTGGTAATCCATCGGTCCTCATTCACTGTGTTCAGTCAGAAAAAGGCTGAAAAGGGGAAAGGGACTCGGAGGGAGGTTTTGGCCGAGCTGCTGACTCAGGAGTTCACACTGCTTGTGCGAAATTCCTCAGCCGGACGGAACTCCTGCCTCCCGCCCCGGCGGCAGGAGCGGATGCCCCTCGGTGATGACCGACGCGGTGCAGAGAGAGTAGCCGTCAGTCCCCGTCGCCGGGCGTTATCCTTCCGCTTCGGAAGCCGCAACTTCCGAAATCTTGACGGGATCGCCTTCGGAGAGCCGGAACGTTCAGCGGCCACTTCCCAAAACTCGCCCCATTTCTATTTGTCAATATGACACTTTCCTAAACGGAATCTGTAATTGTTGTTGTTGTTATTTGTGTTGGTTTTTCCCCCCAAGCGTTCCCAAAGCCACAGAATAAGCTAATGTGCACCAAGAAGCACAGCGAAGCTGTAATTATATTTGCTTTGGGCTTTATGTGATTTTAACAGAGGAGATAGTTCCTCGTTGGAGCTAAATTTAAATCTCTTTGGCACGCAGCAGAAGCTGTTCTTCTGTGAGCAGGAAGACAAGTCCTCAGTTTTTTTTTCCTAGTTGTGGTTGAAGAGGGGGCTTTTATATTCTCATTTCCTGAAATTAAAGAAGCTGCATTTTATTTTTAAACAGCCACTCATTTTCAGCTGAGGGCTTGTACATCCTAGGTGCTGTTAAAGACAAACGCTTTTTCATAAAGCCAAGACATTCTGGTTGACTTTGTTGCCTCTTACATGTAAAGAAAGCATAGACGGTTTCTCCTGGCAGTCCTTATTTTTAACTGTCTTTTTAACTGACAACTGAATTGTCATCAAATGCAAGATGAAGTTCTGGAAATGGCCTTTGTTCTCACGCAGCAAGCCTTTTTGAGGACCTTTTGAGCGAGCGAGCAGGTTTTCCACAGAGGCTAACAAGGCTGTTCTCCTTAACCACAGTGCAAAACATGTTGGTGATTTTTCCAGCTGTCAAACATGTTCCTCTCTCTCTCAGAAGCATTGTGCAAAAGCATCACATGGTCTTTTAGAGTGACCTCACTGAAAATGGGCAAGTGTGTGAAGATGGTCATTATCTTTGTAGCAAGACACTTACCGACAACAGTGGTCACACGGTTCTGCAGCTCTGACCTTGATTTCTTATTTGTGTGTGTGTGTGTGCGCGCGCGCGTGTGTATGTTTGTGCATATATGTGTGTGTGCACTTGTGAGGGTGGGTTTGCGTATTACATATTTTTTTGCATGTGTGTGAGCATATTTGTTCTGTGTATATGCGCATGAGTGTGTATGTGTGCAAGTATTTTCCTTTGTCTATTTGCGTACGAGTGCACACTGCGTGTATACTGCGTGTATACTGTGTGTATAAGTGTGCACTTCAGAGGGTGTCCACGGGTTAAATATTGCATATGGAATTGCATCTGAGTTATTGACTGAGCAGTTGAGTTTTCCACCATCATGGTGTGCAAGTGAACCCTGGTTTTCTCCCCGCCCATTTGAGTTAGTCCCTTCATGCCAGCTGGTGCCATGGAGGGGCAGTGATGGGCGGAGCTTCTGTGGAGGGGCGGGGCTTGGTGGTGACTGGTAGTATAAGTGATGACAGCTCGTCTCAGACAGGTACAGAGCTCAATCTTTGTCCCTTCATTGACTCACTCCTCAACAGCATCCCTTCGCCACCGAGCGGGCCAGTCTAGTTGTGCAGTTCTGGGGTAAGTCTGGATTTCATATTGGACTTCCACATCGCATTTGCTCTGCACAAATTCTGTGAAAGGGAAAAGTAATTTTGCAGAACTAAACTTGCTTATTTGAACTCAGTTTTAATGTTCCCTTTTGTGGTAGTTTATTGTGTTATTTCTTATTTTTTTGGTGGGAGGATTTATTGATGTACATACAGTGAGTTGGCAGAGTGGTTTCTTTAGCAGATAATGCCTCATCCCCTGATCTGAGTTCTTTATTGACCATGGTACCTGTGCAAATAAGTTTTCATATTGAAATATGTGAGCAGTTTCCATGGCTACAGTGATGTCCTGAGGTGCATTGGCGTGATTCATACATTTATTTTTGTAAAGATGAAAAGTTTGTCCATTGTAACCCGAGTTATAGTATGCTTTATAAATGTTTGTCCCGATGGCTTTAGAAGTGCACAAGCCTTTACCTTGCTTTGCTTTTCTGCGTGGGATTAGTTTCAATACCAATACGCAAGTGCTGAAATATTAAAATATTTGTTTTGTGTATAATTACGTGAGATGGGTGGTATAATTGTTATCTGTGCAGTGGCTCTAAATTCTGTCATGATAAGCATTGTGTTGTTTAATTTGGGTTTGTTTATTTTCATGAACAGAGGTTCTGTGGTATCCAGGTAATTTTTAGAGGCCCTCTCTCCTCCCAGTGTGATTTCGACTATCTTTGTCTCTTTTCTCTTGTTGCATGATTGGTACTGTGCAGGCCCACTTTGGGCAGGTCGTGGAGGTAATTACATTCATCAGAGCTCAGATCTGGTACCAATATGCAACCAGCAGGGCTTAAACGGCAGAAAGTGATTATCACCTGCAGGTTGTTTTTCCACCAGGCTCACCTCAGGCGATCTCTGTCCCCGAGCCTCGGGTTCAAAACACACCTTGGGATCTGGTGGGTGGGGAACAAGGGATTTACCGTGGAAGTGGGGGAGAGAAAGAGGGAGAGAGGGAGGAGAAAATGGGGAGTGAAAGTGAGCAGGACAGACGGAGAGGGAGGAGGGCGGGAGCGTAATGTATCGGGGGGCGTGGCTGGGATACGGAGGCGGGGCTGGGGTGTCAGGTGACAACATCCAGACCGGGAGAGAGGGGCTTCTGGTGTGAGGTGACTGGTTCACTTCGCGCAGGGGTAGGCTACCCTGGTCCTGGAGAGCCACAGGATCTGCTGGTTTTTGTTGTTACTGTGCACTTAATTGATCAATTAAAGCAGTCGATTACTCAGTTAACTCACCTCACCTTGTTTCTTTGGTCTAAGACTAGTGTAGTCTTATTTAAGGTGAAAACCAAAACCAGCAGACCCTGTGGCTCTCCAGGACCAGGGTTGCCTATCTCTGACTTTGGTTTTTAACAGGGGGTCCATGATCACACAGTCAAACCCCCAGTCCCTAATCTTTATAAAAACCTTTTTTTTTTTAAATTCATTTTTAACTTATATTGGAGGTCCCTGGGATGTTTTTGAGCCTGGGTTGGCGTCCCTGGATCAAAACTGATTGAAAACCCCTGACGTTGAGTCCTCTCCTCCCACTCTCAGACTCCTCCCACTGCCAGACTCCTCCCACTGACAGGCTCCTCCCACTCTCAGACTCCTCCCAAAGCAGAAGAGGGGGCTCTGAGGTGCCCCAGCCCAGCATAACTGAGTGTGGCCATTATTTTACCTTCATTACCCATCTTAATTTCCCTGTCATTTGGCTCCTATTTTTTCTCAGAATCAAGATTTTTTTATGATGAATTCTTTTAAAATTTAAACTAGGTAGGTATGTTAAAATAATATCGCATTTGTTGAAAAGCACTGTAGTCAGTTTGTGTATTCTGTTAAGGAGGAGAAGTAAAGATAATATAATAATGTTTAGGTTATGTTCAGTTTATCCCTTACGGATAAAATAATTTTATTACTCCCCCCTTTCCCAATGATGTCTGCCACTGCTCCCCAAACCCACAGACTACAGCCATATGAGAGTTAAAGGACAAATGTGTCTTCCATAAGACCCTGTGCTCTGTTCCGGTGTAGTGTTGGGCCACTGTTCAGCACCTCTCTGGGATCCATTGTGCTCTGTCCTGGTTGGGCCAGGTCTAGGAGGAACCCTCCTAAAAATAGGTAATCCTAGGAGCAAACAGAATACCGCAGAAACCGAGCGTCCATTTTTAGTAACCCCCGGGTATTTGTGTCATCCACCGACACTCGCCGTTCGTGTACAAACGTGTGTTTATACAGCACCGGGCTTTTTGTTAAATGCTATTTACCGCTATTTTGTTTTGTCCCAAACTTTTAAAAACGGTTGTTTCACAGGCGTGATTCAGAGGTGGATGTTGCTAAATAGCGCCTCGGTTATGCCAGCTAATGAAATGACGTACGGGACGAGTGCCTTGCGTGTGTGTGATGTGGCCGTTGCCAAATTCAGTCCTGCGGATTCATTGTTTTTTTCCAGGCTTGTTACTAATATATGGTTCATGTTTCATTTCTACATTTGAAGTTTTTTATAGTCCAAGGTTTGCGTGGGACATAACTACTACTTCAGATTAATGGGGGAAAAATGTAATTTAAAAAAGAATAAAGCCAACCAATAAAGCAATTCTCAATTCGTTAAACTTAAACTCTCTATCATTTTAATGGGATACAAGCTATTTAAGGTTCTTCCCCCACATAATTAATTTTCTCTAATTTTAACCTTTTTTGCTCCTTTTGTAATTGGCAAACGGGTGAAGCCACTCATAACTGTCTCTATGGCTTTAGAGTTGGATTGGGTACCTTGGATTGCATCCCAACCCCCCACCCCCCGCTGGCCACGCCCTAACCTCTCCATGCCCTCTGTCTCTATCAGGTCTAACCTCTCCATGCCCTCTGTCTCTATCAGGTCTTATGTTCATAGAAGATTATCTTGAAGATGATGATGAACCACCTTCACTGCTCTGCTCTTGTCCTTCTCACCGTAAGCATAGTTTACTGCTCTGTGTGTGTGTATCTGTGTGTGCGTGTGTGTGTGTATGTGTGTATCTGCGTCTCATTCAGTGAATTAAATTTTCTGCACCCCAGAATAAATGCCCATTTTCCATCTGAAGTGTTTAACGTTATCTCATACATTTTCTTAATTGCCCGTTAATTAAAATCTTTCTGATGGTATTCATTTGGGTTGAGTCACTTATAGAACTGGGTCTTGAGAGCATTGAGGGAACTGGTGTCACTGTTACCAGTGAGATAATCATTCTGACTGAGAGATAACGGCTATTTCTCTCCCCGTCTTCACCTGTGTAAAATATACACATGAATCTGTGTCGTGACTGTTTTAGACTTCTTGGAGATAAAGGTGAAACCAGTGTGTTGATTTGATTGAATGAGACACAGAGAACCCCACTGACTGCACTGTCATTGTCATGTGACTCAGTCTACAGCGTATAGCTTTCTTATTATCTAGTGTTAATAGTGCTTATTGGTTCATGAGGGTTGAGACATCATTGTCTCTTCATCTCATTGGTCCAGGACTGTTGAGGTATCTATGTCCAATCAATCTCATTTGTCTGAAGTGATTTGAGTTACTGTTAGTGTCTCTCCATCTCATTGGTCCAGGAGCATTGAGTTGTCTCAGTATAACTCATTTATAACTCCAAAGGGGAGAGTGTTCTGTCGTACTGTCTCTCTGCTTGCTGTCAGATCTGAGCCCGTGGACTCCAGGGATGTTGGGTCGTGTGCTGCTCAGGGCAGGTAGAGGTCTGAACACGCTCAGCCAGGCCTCCCGTGTGGCGTGGCGTTTTCCCAGGGTGTCTGACATCCTCACAGCTGACGCAGTTACAGACCACTACAGTATAAATACCAAACACAGTTTAAATGCAAATGACCGTTTTACCAAGAGCAGATACTGTCAATGGCATCGCCATTCAGAACTACTGCAGTACCTGTAACGCTGTCAACAGGCTCAGTGCCTGAGGAGCTGTAAGCCCAGACCTGTGTGTGCGCGTGTGTGCGTGTGTGCGTGCGTGTGTGCGTGCGTGTGTGCGTGCGTGTGTGCGTGCGTGCGTGCGTGTGTGTGTGCGTGTGTGTGTGCGTGTGTGTGTGCGTGTCTGTGTTCAGTATCTATTCTATGATGCTCAGTGTACTGCATGTGTGTGTGCATGTGTGTCTGTGTTCAGTATCTATTCTATGATGCTCAGGGTACTGCATGTGTGTCTGTGTTCAGTATCTATTCTATGATGCTCAGTGTACTGCATGTGTGTGTGCACGTGTGTCTGTGTTCAGTATCTATTCTATGATGCTCAGGGTACTGCATGTGTGTCTGTGTTCAGTATCTATTCTATGATGCTCAGTGTACTGCATGTGTGTGTGCATGTGTGTCTGTGTTCAGTATTCTATGATGCTCAGTGTACTGCATGTGTGTGTGCATGTGTCTGTGTTCAGTATCTATTCTACGATGCTCAGTGTACTGCGTGTGTGTGTTTGTGCATGTGTGTCTGTGTTCAGTATCTGTTCTATGATGCTCAGTGTACTGCGTGTGTGTTCAGTATCTATTCTATGATGCTCAGTGTACTCTGTGTGTTTTCCCTCAGTTTCTTGGCCTGCAGGAGGCGCTGGAGACGCAGTGTGGGTGGGGAAAGGTGCTGACCAGCGAGGGGTGTGTCTGTCTGCAGTGCGCAGCGGGTCAGGAGCCCAACAGGGTCAGAAAGAACCCCTCCCAGAATTCTGCTATTCCCCCATCCCCATCTCCCTCTATCAGAACTCATCTACCCACTAGCCCTTTCTCCATCTGAACTCATCTACCCATAAGCCCTTTCTCCATCTGAACTCATCTACCCATTAGCCCTTTCTCCATCTGAACTCATCTACCCATAAGCCCTTTCTCCATCTGAACTCATCTACCCATAAGCCCCTTCTCCATCTGAACTCATCTTCCCATATGCCCTTTCTGCATCTGAACTCATCTACACCTTTATCTCGTTTTTATCATGTTTTATCAAACCCCGATTTGCTTTTCATATCCCAAAGATGATAATCATTATGAACTTTCATGTCACCAGGCCTGCGGGCAAGTTGAGGGTCCAGAAGTGGTGGTGAAATGCCAGACCTGTCCCGTGGGCACATTCTCAGGCACCTATGACTCAGAGCTGTGTAGGCCCCAAACCTCCTGTTCGGCACTCAACCGCCAGATCTCGATCCTGGGCACTGCTGAGAAGGAGGCCGTCTGTGGAGACTGCCTGAATGGGTAAGGCTCGGCCGTTTACTGTGTGAAATTTCTGTCCCTCGTCACCCCTGAAACAAGCGGCGACATGCAGTAAACTTCCCCAAAGTGCCTCTGCCACAGGCTGAATAATTTTTCCGTTGTAAAAAAAAAAAGAAACCATTTTATCACAACCTTTCATTTTAAAGTCCCCTTGTGAAATGCAACCCGTGAAGTGGCCTCGCTGTTGTTGTGTGTTTTATGTTGAATATTGTTGTCAAGTGTGGTAAGAAAGGGAGGGGGTGTTGCCTAGAAAACTACTGTGCGTCTCAGAAGGAGCTGTGTTTACAGATGGAGACAGAGAGAGAGTTAAGTCCGGAACAACAGTGGCGTCAATGCGGCAGAATCTATAACACGCCAGGACAGCAGAGCTGTGCTCCCCAGCTCTTTGAGCTGTTGTCATGAAGTCAAAGAGCAGATTCACACACGGGTGGAAAATTCAGAAAAGGATGGAGGAGCTAGGAGAGAGTTTGCAGGTTCCCACAGCCCCTGAAAAATTCTTGAAATTGTTTTCGACCGGTAGTATCGCGGTACAGTGAAAAGTGGCCACGTGTCCCACAGGAGCGAAATCAATTACTCTCGCCAATTAGCTTTATCCATCAAGGCGAGCAGTGTCAGTGTGCTAAAGGATTCGGCTTGGTGACTGCTAAGAGCTTCCACAGGCATGTATTTCAAAAACTATCCAACTTATCCAAGTTGTCAAAGAAAAAACCTTGAATTGATGGTCCTTGAAATGAAAGTAATGATGCTTGAAATATCTGAGTAGACGTGCCATGGAAAATATAAATCTTGAGTGGGACGCCTGGAGGTGGAACTGGACCTCCATAAATCACTAGCGCATTACAGGAAAAAAGCCGCCGCCTTGAGGCTGTTTCATGGCTTTCCAGGTCAAATGCCATATTGCATGGATTAACTGTGCGTGTGTGAGGGAGAGCTGAAGTTGAGTCTGTGGTGTGAACAGTTGAGTCTGTGGTGTAAAATGGGCCCTGCGTTTCTTCCTCAGGTTCTACCCTGCTGCTATGGGGGAGTCCTCCGGCCAGAGCTTGTGTGTGAAACGTGAGTGTGAAGCCACTAAATGGCTCTTGTATTACTCCTACAGCTTAGAGACCAAGAGCACAGTCAGAACTCAGAACCCAATGTCAGGGGGCACTTATAACACTGAACTGGAATCAAATATTTTTTGATTTGACACGTTGTAGGTTAATGTCACAGATTTGATGTAGTAAAGAGCCTGCAGCAGAAGTGTTCGCCTTTGCCTTGACCGCTCGTCCCTCTCTCCGTCTCGCTCTCTCTCTCTCTCTCTCTCTCTCTCTCTCTCTCGTTGGCGGCCGTGGCGGCAGTGTCCCCGGGCCCACGGGTGCGCGTGCTGAGGAACGCGGGGAGCGGCGCCTCTCGGGGGGCGGTGAACGCCACCAGCGCGCGCGGCCCCGAGGAGAAGAGCACGGAGTACGCCGTCTTCGCCCTGGTGCCCATCTTCTGCGTCATGGGCCTCCTGGGCATCCTCATCTGCAACATCCTGAAGAAGAAGGGCTACCGCTGCTCTGCCGACAAAGAGGGCGGAGACGAGGAGGCACCCTCACCACAGAAAGAAGGTGCGACGCAGCCCTGCCTTTACCCCGCCCCCTTCTGCCTTTACCCCGCCCCTCCCACTATAACCACGCCCCCTCCTGTATTTACTCTGCCCCTCCCACTTTAACCTTGCCCCCTCCCACCTTTACTCCGCCTCATACCACTAACTCCACCCCCTCTCAACTTTACCTCGCCCCTCCCCGTCTTTACCCTGCCCCATCCCACCTTTACTCCGCCTCCTACCACTTTAACCCTACTCCCTCTGCATTTACCCCGCCCCATTCCCTCCCTTACCCCGCCCCATTCCCTCCCTTACCCCGCCCCATTCCCTCCCTTACCCCGCCCCATTCCCTCCCTTACCCCGCCCCATTCCCTCCCTTACCCCGCCCCATTCCCTCCCTTACCCCGCCCCATTCCCTCCCTTACCCCGCCCCATTCCCTTCCTTACCCCGCCCCATTCCCTCCTTTACTCCGCCCCATCCCGCTTTTACCCCGCCCCCTCCTGCGTTTACCCCACCCCCTCCCGCCTTTACTTGCCCCATCCTGCCTTTGCCATTACATTACATTACAATCATTTAGCAGAAGCTTTTATCCAAAGCGATATACAATAAGTGCATACAGAAGGTCATCGAAGCAACTACAGAACAGATAAGACAAAGCGCATCCTTCCCATAACATAGCAGCTATCCCTAGTAATGAACATTGAATGTAGTTCACACAGTAAGCTGTGGGTAAATCAGCTATACCTTCTAAGCTATAACATCAAACAGTTACAGACAAAAAACACAGGGAACAGGTACTATAAGAAAAGGTCCTAGATTGGTATATCAGTGAAGGTGGAGTCTGAAGAGGTGTGTGTTCAGGCCGCGACGGAACGCAGGCAGTGTTGGAGTAGAACGTAGAGGAATGGGGAGTTTGTTCCACCACTGGGGAGCTAGAGTGGAAAACCCCGCCCCCTCCCACCTTAAGCCCACCCCCTCCCACCGTTACCCCCGCCCCCTCCTGCTCCAGCTAGCACGCCTAGCTTTAGCATCGGATAGGCTCAATGTGACACTTTGTAAAAGGGGTACTGCAGCAGGCCGTGCTGGAGAGAATGCTGGATTTTTCACCTTTCACTGAGAGTTAACTGATTTATTATTTATTTGCCGGGCAACCGGCTCGCCAGCTTGACATTTTCCAGTTACACAAGCGGACGTTTATTGAGGCGGCGACTGGAATTTAGCGGCAACTTCAATAGCGTGGCCCTCTCGGGATACGACTCCTACACCCTCTCGCGTCCTTATGTTCCTTAACAATGGAGCCACACAATACTCCCATCGCCACAGATTTATAGAAATAGGAGACCCCTCATGGCCCCACTCGCTCTGGCCCCATGCGGGGGTATATGGGATAGGGGATATGGCGGATGGGAGGGGAAAGTTTTGCGCTCCGGTTACAGATGTACAGATACGAGCGCCTCAGTGGCTCTGTCCCCCCAGCTGGCCCACGTTTCTCACAGAGATCACCGTATGCGTGCAGACAAAGGCCCGCGGGCCGTTAAAACAGCCAGGACCCGCGGCCACCACAGCGCTGTGTAAAACACAATGCGGCCTTACCGCCATCGGCCCCGGTCCCTCCCTTCTTAAGTCTTTCTATTATGTTCTTTCTTGCTTCACAACTTGTTCCAGAACTCATGCCACGCCCAAACCCCCATGTCCTTCGGGTAGAGTCAAACATCATTAAAGTTGGTTGGGGGCGGTGAGAGCTTTAAAAAGGTTAACTCCGGCTATTTTAAATGTGCTCGAACGGGGGATTCATGTAGACGGGCGTTCCCAGGTTCGGATCGGCTAATTCGCCCTGTAGCGAGTGAAAAGTACAGTCAAGAAAGACCTGTTCTTTGTCCCTTTGTGACGCGCACGTCATCGGCCTCCTTTAGCAAACCTTGCTTTCATTCAATAAGGACAAAGCGTTTAAATACGTACCATAGGATTAAAGAAATAAAAGGACTGCAACATTAATTGCATAGCAGTTCTCACTGGTACAATAGATACCACTGCTTTGTCTGTTTATACAACCTATATTTGCTGTAATCTCCAATGGGCATAGTTAACTTTGTGTTAACTTTGAGTTTGGCAATGGAGACTTTCCCCAACAGTTCAAGGCAATAAGCCAACACACCCGGTCGTGGAAGAAAGACGGTGTGCGCTTGTTACCACGGCATTCCCGCTGTTGTCTTAACTCATGCCAGAGATGGCTGTTGTTGTTCCTATACAGATTCAACAGTGGATGTTTATGACACACAAGCCCCATTGACATGTCAGACTAAGGACTTCCCTCATAATGTACTGTGCTCTCACACTAAAGGTGTGTGTTACTACAGGTTTACCTCAGGCCATTTCACATCGCTCATGAGCAGACAGGCAGGTCAGTAGCTGGGATAAATGCTTCTTTTTTTCTAGAAACAGTTATGAAATTATTGTGAACTTTAGTGATATTTGGCCTGAGGTAAACTTAGGCGCCACCATGACATTGTTGCTTTAGCTCTTTAACTGGGACATACATGGTGCTTAATATTTGGCCCATATGCAAAGGTGTATGTTTGCCTAGATGTCAGGCTCAAAATTTGCCCACGTCTGAGGCTGTTAATGTTTTTGCTGGCAGTATATTTGCAGGATGTATGAAGCAGCGTATTGGGCCATGTACTCGGCCGCATATTTATCTGTACGTGACCTTATTGGTTTAATTGAGGTGGAATCTTTGAGCTACGCTTGCAGGGCGCTTGTTTTGTTTTTGTTCTGTCCTTGTCTTGCGTTTCTAGCGCACCTCCGTGTCGAGTGACTGTCGTGGAGCCGTACTTCAGCATAAGCTCCTCCCAGAACAGGAGACTCGTCGGGCAGCTCGGCTTTCCAAAATCAATTATTCAATCAAGTCGGCCCCACGTCTCCATCTCCGGTGACGTGCACACGGGCCTTGACGTTCGGTCTGTGGGCACCGTTCGGTTCAGAAATCCCTACCCTGCCATGGATGCACTTAAAGGGGCCTGTTGGGCCCTACGGTGGAGCCTGTTGGGCTCTATGGTGGGGCCTGTTGGGCCCTACGGTGGAGCCTGATGGGCTCTACGGTGGGGCCTGCTGGGCTCTGTGATGGAACCTGCTGGGCTCTGTGGTGGGGCCTGTTGTGCTCTGTGGTGGGGCCTGATGGGCTCTGTGGTGGAGCCTGCTGGGCTTTGTGGTGGAGCCTGATGGGCTCTGTGGTGGGGCCTGTTGGGCTCTGTGGTGGAGCCTGTTGGGCTCTGTAGTGGGGCCTGTTGGGCTCTGTGGTGGGGCCTGTTGGGCTCTGTGGTGGGGCCTGTTGGGCTCTGTGGTGGAGCCTGTTGGGCTCTGTGGTGGAGCCTGTTGGGCTCTGTGGTGGAGCCTGGTGGGCTCCTGGGAGGCATCCTGGGAGTTCAGAGGTTTGTGCAGTGAGGTTTTTGGTGCAGTGATGCTATTTTTAAATAAAAACATAATATTTTCAGTGTAATAATTGTGTGCATCACATGGTGTTTGACAGTTGAAATGAGGGTAGACTGTGTGCTCACTGAGGTATGGAGCTTTCTTCACTTCCTGTGCTCCTCTCTCTTGCTTCATGGGAAGGAATGACTCACGTCAACACGGAGCCAAAGGAGTTGAGGAGAGAATGAGCCGCTATGCCCCAGAATAGCCTGTTCCAAATGAATATGACCTTTACTATTGACTTTTTCGTGGGCTATAACTTTGTCCATACATCATCTTGACTGAGGTGTCATCTGAGAGAATGTGAAATATTTAGAAATTGTTAGGGAAACTTGGCAGACTTATCCTGGCTTGAGCAGCTTTATTGAGAAAATAACTTCAGTAATGTAATGTGCAAGTTGTTAAAGACCTAGTCTGTAGTGTGGTCTGAGTCAGTCTGCTTTGGGTCTTGGTTGGGGTTGGCCTGCAGAGCCTGGCCTGGGTTTGGCCTTGTTTGTGACGGGAGATACTGCAACATGTCTGTGCTGCAGAAGAACACTGATAGAGGCACGCTGCAGTTAAACTGAAAATATGTATGAGAGAGATAGATAGAGAGACCGAGACAGAGACAGAGATTGGTAAAGTGTGAGAAAGCGAGAGAGCGGGGGGGAGAGAGAGAGGGATAGAGAAAGAGATAAAGGGAATGAGGGGGACAGAGAGAGAGGGGGTGAACAGAGAGAGAGAGAGAGAGAGAGAGAGAGAGATGGGGACAAGACCGAGAGAGAGAAAGACATGATAATGTTGATTGTATTTAAAATAAAAGTATAATCCCCAATATTTCCTGTAATTTATTGTGCTGTTAACATTAAATATACACGTTGGCAGTACAGGACCTAGTGTTCGTCATGCTGATAAGGGTGATTTAAATTTAAATTAGCCTGGTAATGAAAGAGTGGAGAGGGGAGGAGGCCCACCCATCCCGCAGGCCGTGTTCACAGCCTGTATTTCACTGTGTCTGTATTTCCCATAAGCCCCCTCCCCACCGAGGAGACGCTGTCAGAAAGAGTGAGGAGATCCTTCCAAACTGCCTCAAATAACAATACCAACCTCCTGCTGAATTTCACCCGCAATTTATGCTCTCAGTGCAATACTGTGCTGCGATTGGTTGAGTGGTTCAGCAGGATGGAGCCGTGGGGAGGGGGGGGGGGGCAGTGTCGTTCTCTTCCCTGCATCACTGGTTCCCTCCGAAAAGCGGCCGAGAAGCCTTCCCGCCGAGCTCGCTTGCATAACTGCTCTTCTCTCTGCTCAGTGGGTTGCTGGTACCCGCCAGTGCGCTATAAAGACCCCTGGCGGCTCTGTGTTCCCCGTGCGGGAGGTGGTCGTGTCGTGTGTATGCTGTCAGGGGCAAGGGGGCGGGCGGGCGGGCGGTGAAAGTGCCCGGGCCTGTCTCTGCTCAGCTCCGGTCTCCAGAGATCACAGGTAGCCTGAGAGACGGCGCTGTTGTTGGGTCCCACAGCGGTGTCTGGGTAATGTAGTGTATGAAATGGCAGGGTGGCTATGTTAGCAGTGCTCTGTACTGGCTGTATGTGGATGGCCAATATACTGAAGCTGCCCAGGTCACGCGATTGTGCTCCGGCACATTGAAACTGAGGAAAGCTTTGAAATGCATGCGCTGGTCGGACCAGGTGACTGCTGCCCAGAACCCCTTTATTTATATTGTGCATGCGTGTGCGCGTGTGTGTGTCTGCGCACATGCATGTGCTTTCATGTGTGTTTCGTATGTGTATGCATACGTGTGTGTGTGGGTCTGTGCGCGTGTGTGTGTGTGTGTGTGTGTGTGTGAGTGTTTGAGGGAGAAACAGAGGAATCTAATGATTAAGAGAAACAAAAGGTTTGAATTGATTAAAATAACAATTCAGAATAGAAAAGTTAGCACTTTGGGGAGGGGGAGGAGCCTGCTAAAGGCCTGAATAGCAGTTCCAGCTGAGTGAGCTGTTCTGCTCCCATCCGCCGTCCTCTGGAACTGTGGGAAGGGCCTGGTTACCATGGAGACCAGAGCAGACTGACGGAACCTGTTGGCTGAACCAGTGCTGCTTCTGTAATTGAGCTGGCGTTGTCCTGTGAATTAGAAACACACGGGGAATGTGTGGCCAGTCTTACAGGGGTTATCAGCATGGTGTTTTCTGATTGGCCACACCAAACATGTTCTTGTGTTTAATTTAAATGTAATGAATTCCAACATGTTTTTTTAAAGGTATAATAAAGATAATGATTTTAGGTTCCCATTGGTGCTAATGTGAAATACTACATTGTAACTCGTGTTAAAGGGCAGTAAAGAACTTCACCTGGTAAAATTTACTTCATAAAAAATTGACTTGAGTACCTAATGAGATGTCCCACATTATGATCATTAGTTTTTTCATGTGGCTTTTCACCCGAACACTCAATATTTGAAGGTACAATTACATGCAAGATTGTTTCGGTGTTCTTCATCTGAAAGCCATGCACTCTTCTGAAGCAAAATCCTCCTGAGACCTGCCAGAAGAAAAGTAATTTTTTTGACATAATACAAGTGTCTTGGAAAAACATGTTGCACTATAAATATTTTCAAAAGGCTTTTTCACTCATTTTCAATAGGCTGTCCGAAAACGTTGTGAGCAATGCTATGACGTTCACATAATAGCGACATGATAACGTTCCTGCAGTATTTGAGAAACGGGGGGTTAACGGGCCTGTTTTTCTGCGTCTCACAGGTAATACCGGCCCGTATATTGTGGATGACCCCAATGAAGACACCATTGGTGTGCTGGTGCGCCTCATCACCGAGAAAAAAGGTACGCCCGACCGCATGCGACACCCACATCAATACAACACCCTAACAAACACCCTTACAACACCCTAACAAACCCAGGAACAGTACAACACCCTAACAAACACCCGTACAACACCCTAACAAACACCCGTACAACACCCTAACAAACACCCGTACAACACCCTTACAACATCCTAACAAACACCCTAACAACACCCTAACAAACACCCTTACAACACCCTAACAAACCCAGGAACAGTACAACACCCTAACAAACACCCTTACAACACCCTAACAAACCCAGGAACAGTACAACACCCTAACAAACACCCTTACAACACCCTAACAAACCCAGGAACAGTACAACAGCCTAACAAACCCAGGAACAGTACAACACCCTAACAAACCCAGGAACAGTACAACACCCTAACAAACCCAGGAACAATACAACACCCTAACAAACACCCGTACAACACCCTAGAAAACACCTGTACAACGCCCTAACAAACCCCGGAACGGTTTCTGAAAATCTCAGACTGTGCCTTCTGCAGGCCTTAAAATTCTCTGGTGTCTGCATTGCGTCTGATCAGACTTTGAAAAAGAATCACCTTCAGGAAAGATTGTTTTCCATATAAACAACTTTTCAGGAAATTAGAAACACTTTTTGTATTGTATCACATTAGACAAGTTTTTGAAAATACTGTATTCCCCACAGAGCAATGGGTATTGACAGTACCCTCCTGATAATGCAAGCTTTGTAATCCTGTGTCCTATTCAGAAATGTGAGTGTGAGAGTGTGAGAGTGTGAGAGTGTGAGAGTGTGAGAGTGTGAGAGTGTGAGAGTGTGAGAGTGTGAGAGTGTGAGAGTGTGAGAGTGTGAGAGTGTGAGAGTGTGAGAGTGTGAGAGTGTGAGAGTGTGAGAGTGTGAGAGTGTTGCAGTTTGTAGTGAACTGTGTATTGTTTGTTTCAGAGAATGCCGCTGCTCTGGAGCAGCTCCTGCTGGACTATGAGAGTAAACAGATGTCCATCAGCAAAGCCGCGTCAATCAAGTGAGAATCTTTCATTATCCAGTCTCTCGTCTCTGAGAGCACAACCCGCCTCTGGGGTTCTTTACCGCCAACCTCCGCGTATTTCAGCGGATGCCATCACAAAACACTTTATTCCTCATGGCCGTCTGAGAAATGAATTGAAAAAAGAATTGTGCTTCAGTAGAGAGGAGTCATCGCAGGGGCATCCAGAAAAAATCTATATCGAGGAAAAGGTGTCGAGCGCACTCTGTGGATATAAGATCGGACAAAAATATATATTTATTAGACAAAGTTAAATAAAAAGAATAGACTAGTTTAGCTGATTCTGTTTCACGCGCACTCGTCTGAGAAACGTGGACGTGGACTGGGTTATACCAGCACAATCAATGTTGCCATTGACACAATAAATTACTCATTATATTTAGTGGGGACATTTTGTTTGGATAAGTTATTACTTTCTAGATGGGGTGCCGTCTCGCCTGCAGCACCCTTAGTTCCTGCGTCATGGTTACTGAAAAAACTCCTCGTAAAGTAAATACCTTAAGTGAGACAGCATTCAGTGTGGTGAAACATAGATGTGATTACTGCCTCTCCGAACTCCATATCGCTGGGAGTAATGACTCACGTCGTTAGCAGGAGGGGGAGGCCTGGCCACCTGATAGCCAATCACAGTACCTAAAAAGGGCAGGTGTGACGTTACCACGGTAGCCAAGCTGAACCAGGAAGTGCCTCAGTAAGACGTTCTGACCGTTTACAGAGAGCAGTGCGGTACGATTGATGTCACATGGATCATTGTTACTGCACTGCTGTCTGTAGCCGAGGGGAAGTGGACGGCCCTCAATATGACCCCACGGCCCGTACGGCTGCAAATCCTGTCCCGTTACAATATGGTGCCTCTAGAAGGACGTCCAAGGTTGGCCAGCGAGCGAGGTGATAATCACAGCTTGTCTGGCTGGGATTCAACAGAACTGGACATTCCTTTCCTGTCCAATGATATACTGATAGAAAGCCTACTGGCCGCTCTCCCACACTGCCAGAAACTAGCTGTGATGAATGTAGGCAGTGGTTATGGTGATGGGAAAGTCCCATCTGTGTTCCGGTCGCATCGAGAAGCGCTGATAAGGGAAAATGGTGAAATGTGTTCATTTCTTTAAGAATGAAAGGCAGGTAAAATAAAATCAGTTGAGAAAATGGCTGCTCTGGATCTGTAATATTTGAGGAAAGCCGAGCGTGGGGCCTGCATTTCTTTCGGTTCTGGCGTTTTCTGAGTACGGCTCATCAGTGTTTCGCAGCGTGCGTTCAGGGGATGGGACAACAGAATCGCAGCTGTAGTTAAATTAACGGTGTCCGTCGTTGCCATAGCACGTTGCTGTGACGATGCTAAAAAATAAACCGGTCTGCTGTTCGTATCTTTCATTCCATGGGGCGTGATCCAATTGGTGCGTGGCACTCCCGTGATACCCCCACCTTCTACCCCTCACCTAAACCCCCCCCCCCCCCCCCCCAGCAGCATCAGAGCCCCTGTATAATGCCCACCCCATTGTTGTCTCTTTGTGCGGGACAGAAAAGGGCCCGTTTTTCACAGCGTGGTGTGACCCCCCCGGGGCGAAAAATAACCGCCGTTTAAACGTTTCTAGAACTGTGAGGCAGCGTGTGGGGTGCAGAGGCGGGTGACGAGCGAAGCGCTACGTTTTCCCTTTGTGTCCGGCTGAATGGAATGCGCTAGGGAAGATACAGGGGCGCACTGGCACCCCGCTACCGCCGTTAGCGCTGGCGTGTGCCACTCACTCATCACAGGGGTCCTGGGTTCAAATCCCAGCCGGGGTAAAGCCCCATGCCTTCAGCGCATTGCTGTAGGCCTGAATTCCTGCAGTAAAATGAAATTGAAACAGTTATGCTGTAAGGGGTGCTATTACAGGTGCATGCATGGTGGGGGGTTGATGTATTCTGTAGTTCATTAACACAACAGTTTTCTTACTGAACCTGCGGAGGTTGTGTTCTGGTGCTTGTTGACCCACAGTTCAAACATAGGCCCCTGTGGTCCTGGGCCCGGTTCTCTAGACACTACACTGCCTCACACTACTGCCCCCTTCTGCCCCCACAGGTTCCCGGTCCTGCCCCATCTGCCCCATCAGTTCCGTTCCCTGCCCCGACTCTGCCCCCACCAGCACCACCTGCACACCATCAACGGGCTGGTCCCCAAGGTGGGCACGGGCTGCTCCCGCTGTAGCCAGAAGAAGTGGCCCGAACTGCTGCTACCGCCCGTCAACACCCGGAAAACCACCCCACCCAGCACCAAGACCCCTCTGCCTGGAGAGGTCACCATCCTGTCTGTGGGCAGGTCAGAAAAGCCCCCCCCCCCCCCCCCTTCATCCACCCCGTACAGAGCATGCACAGAGTGATGTCATCACCTTCTGTTTGGCCCCGCCCCTTCTGTAGAGAGCTGTATACGTATTGATTCCCTACACTACCTGTTAGAGCTGTGAATTTGGTCCTGGGGTCGCTGGCCCAAATGCATGCTGGGCTGAGTTTTTTTTTTTTTTTTTCAGCCATAATGGCAACTTGTGAACTGTGACAGGCTGTTGGATGAGATAATTTACAAGATTTACAAGAGATAATTTACCTCCTTAAGGCCACATTATGTGATAAATATTTGTGTGCCATGAAGGATAAGTCATCCCAGGACTTCTTATCAGTCAGATCAGTTTTCACAACGCCATCACTTTAATTTTCTGTAGAGCTTTATGGGAAAAGATTCCTTTAGGAAATAGGAATTATGACTGTCAGGTGTATCATTGAGTCTTTAAATGCTGAAGGTGTGGAAACCTGCTAACTGAAACTATACCTGTAGTGCAAAGTGAAGGATGAGTTCAAAGACAATGGAAAATGACCCTGAGCCAGACAGAATGAGCTTGTGTTCAGGGAGTGATATCGGACGCCTTTGGTGGCTCCGGGTGTCAATCATACCTCTGATTTATGACCAGGTTCCAGGTGGCTCAGATTCCGGAGCAGACGAGCACGTCGCTGGAGCTGACCCCGCCCGAGTCCAGCGACACTGACTCGGTGGACACCTCCCACACGGAGGCCGCGGAGGAGCAGTCCCTCCTGGGGATCTCCTCCGTCTCCTCCTCCTGCGTGTGGACCAAGAGCAAGCAGGAGGTGAGCGTCACGTCCGCTAAATCGCCGCCAAACAATCGCAGCAGGAAGTGCCGGCCGGCAGAATGCATGCTGCATGCTGGGGGCTTTTCCTGTTCCTCTGACTGTTCCTCTGACTGTGTGTGAACTGAATGAAGCCCTTTTTTCCTCATCTTTTCCACTGCTGCTCATGTAAGAGTTGCATTGACGCTGAGTGACCCAATAGTTCATTGACACACAGCGTGTTGGCGACATTATTGTCATGTCCACATAACCCCAAATGCACATATGCGCACACATGCACACACACAAACAACACACACACACACACACATCCACAAAGTAGTGGTATTATACTTGGTGCTGGTCTACAGGTAGTTTGAGTGCCAGACTGCCTCATCCTGGAGCAGTTTATGCTGAAGCTTTTCAATTATTTCAGGAACGAAAACTTGTCATAAGGCTGGGAGAAACAAACCTGGTCATCTGAAAGGTAACTGGCATTATGGGAATTCACTGGTGGTGGTTCTGGTGCTGGTGGTGGTTCTGGTGCTGGTGGTGGTTCTGGTGCTGGTGGTGGTTCTGGTGCTGGTGGTGGTTCTGGTGCTGGGTAGCTTACTAAACTGTAATCACAGGGCTTAGATATACAATACATACTGTAAGTTCATTTTAAAAAATGTATCATTATCCCACTTACAGTATATTAGACTTTTGAAATATTCCGATGTCAGGTACCTGACATTTTACTGTTGATTAATAATAGTTTGGTATGTACAAGAGTACATACCATATTATAATTATTATTATTGTTCAGAATATAATCATAGTTAGTCCTGTTCAACGTCGTTGTATGGCCCTTCCATACATTCAGTAATTACTCTGAATGTATGGAGCTATTCTAGTCCTTCTATTTCTATGGTCTTAGCGGTCTGCCAAGAAGCCCTCACTGTATGCACACTCGACTTTCCACCAATCTGAAGACTGCTGAGACTCAGTGAAATATTAATGACCTCATATGCAGAAGATTGTGGCAACAAAAGTATTCCTCTCACTGTTTTTTGCAGCCCTTATATTTTTAAATGATACATAGTTGTAGTTTTGTGTAGGGCAGTGCAGTTGTGGTTTTGTGTACAGCACTGCAGTTGTAGTGTAAAGCCCAGCTCAGGGTCTCTATTACAGAGAGCAGCAGATCATGGCTGAGGACTGCTGCACCTTGCGTCTAGTGCAACGCGTTCTGACGCGTCAGTCAAAAGAGCCGCAGTGTGGTTACATAAGCAAGGACAAGTCTATTACCTCTCTCATAAAATCCTCTCTCTGCTTTCTTTATCTCTCAGTATATTCTCATTCTCTCGCACCAACAGAACAAAGGAACTATGCCAACGAAGGCCCCACACACACGCACACACACACACACACACACACACACACACACACACACACACACACACACACACACACACACAGGTGATAAACACTTCAGGAAAGGGATGACTTTACTTCCATCCGGGAGTAATTTCACCTTGTTCTTGTACTTCATTGTATTTCCACAGACCTGCATTTTGCTCTTCAGCAGTCCTGGAAATCCTTCCAAAACGGAGGTATAATTAAGTCCTTCCAGTTAAACTGCTGAATACCGTCAGTCTCTGACACTGGTTTGTTTATCTAGGTGTAGGCGGGATCTAGGTGGGAGTGTGGCTCATGGGTGCTGCTGACTCAAGACAATGGTTCCCCCTTTTGGGGAAATTCACGGCATTACACCACAGCTTTTTTTTTCTCAGAAATTCAGACGCGTTTCTTCCTTTTCCTTCCTTTTTTCCGTGGCGACAATGAACGTCAGTCATCGCTATAATGGCGAAAGGCACTACTTCACTTCAATTTGAAATCTAATTTCAAATGTTAGGCTCAGAAATCCAGTGACCTTCTTCTCCTCCAATCACTGGTCTGGTGCAGTCTGGTGCAGTCTGGTGCTCTGGCTGCAGACAGTACTTTTCCAACCATGAAACGGGCCCTTTCCAGACAGGTACTTATGAGTATAAGGCAACTGCGTCACACAGACCACATTCCAATAAAAAAAGCACCCCAATACGTTTACTCACAAGTCACAAATAGGACAGTGATAATTTACATGTCATTACCTTCAGAACCTGACGGATGGCAATGCGCACCCTTTATGCAAGAGCGCACCCTACAGCCGGGGGTCTTACCCCATTAACATTGTAAGCGTAGTTTAGCGCTCTGTAATGAGACGTTAATGCACAGGGTGTGTGACAGAAGAACCTAGTGCCCTGGGAATGTTTCCAGCACAGCGGAGTGTGACTCCTCAAAATGGTCGCCTGAAATGGCGGTGGCAGTTACCTTGACTCCGCCCCCCTTCCCTTGCCTGTCATGTCCCAGTAATATGCACCTGGATGCTCGGCACTCAACCGCCCCTTCTCTCTTCCTCCCCCCGCAGGTCAACAGCTAATCGGTGAAAGAAAGGCATGCTGGGAGATGACTGTCTCGCTGGGCTCTGTGGGGCGAGCGACGAGGCGAGGAACGGTCTGAGAGGGGACCCCCAAAAGGCGCAGGCCTAGAACCCAGGGAGAGGGGTACCCCCGGCAACACCCTGCAGTGTGTTACTTGCATATTTATTACACTATAATTATCATAATAATGAGCAATGAGCTTCTAGTTCAGAAGCAGAGACGGTAAAATAAAAAAAGGTAATATTACCTGCTTTGTTAGTGCTTCCAAATGACACTAGTCAGGGTGTTACCTGTGGTAGTGAATTCTTAATAACTGCTGTAGGGAAACAAAAAAAAAACAAAAAAGAAGATCACTACGAACAGGAAACCCTGCATGCTAGCCTGGTCGTCTTAGTATTACAGAAAAAGAGCTGAAAACTTTGTCTTTCAATCATGGTTTTTTTTTAAATAAAATTTTAGTCACGTAACCTTTTTTTTGAATTCCAATCATGACCAGCAAAGTAATGGACCTTTTTCACAATGTGGAATGTGTAATTTAATACTGGTGACAATGCAGTTTGTGTTAAGGAAATAATCAACGGTGATTTTGTTATACAGGTTGCATTTGAACAAACTGACATAGAGCGAGACCTATTGGTATATAGCGTTATTTAATTTTCCTTCCTTCACACAAAGCACAGAACAGCTTTCATTTGGGAAAAAAATAAAGGTTTATATTTTCATGGTGCTTCAAACATCTTTCTTAAACGCACAAGCTATACTGTAATTTAGTGTACATATGTACTGTGGGTGTTGAAAGACCAGCTTTTTATTTGCACTGCACTGTACAGGGACGACCAATACAGGGTGTGTGCTTGGCATTAGTTTGCTGTGTCCCAGTGTTTCTGACCAGGTGCTTTTGGGTGTAGGATGATGGCAGTTTCTGACTCTGCTTGGCCTGGGACTTCCTCTTTCCATTTGTATTCATCTCAGACTTTGATGTCACTTCCTGTCTTGTGGCTCCACACAGTTGCCGGACAGTTACTCAACACAAGCACGGCCGTCAGAGCGTATGATTCATATACGTCATGGATATTCAAATCTGGACCTCGAATCCAAGTCTGGCCCTGGTTTTCTTTCTCCCAGGTAATTAACTGAACAATTAGTGCTAGTGATTGGCCAGACTGTCTTCACACCTGACTGCCAGGTAAAGGGAGGGTGGAAAACCAACAGGTCTTGGACCTCCAGGACCGTGATTTGAATACCAGGGATATACGTGAACCTCCCTAAAGTTTTTGTTGTATTGTAGGTTGCTGACTCATCCATTATTATCTACCTACCAATTTTCAAAAACCATTCACAAAATTTCACAAAAAGGTATAGTTTCAGACCTCATATCCCAGAAATCCGTAAATAATGTGTTTCTTTTAAAGATCACTTGCGTAGATTAGATGCAGTGTGCTGTTAAAGCGACATAACAATACTTTTATCATACACTGTAGATGAAACCTCCAGCCCTAGATTCCATTGACATCTGCGTAACATTGCTATAGTATTAAACAGGGCACATGAGGTGATGACTTGACCCTTTTGTGTGAATAAGTCATTAGGGTATTCCCCTGTTGTCTGAGAGACCGGGGTCTTTAGGCACGGTGGGGTTGTTCAACATTTTCTACGGGATGAAAAATGAATTTAGAAGTTCCAAACATTAATGCTAAACATGGTTGAGGTCCCCACTAATGGTTCAAGCAATGCGGACATAGGAGTGTACCACGGAGGACTACAGTTTAACGGCATTATCCTGCTTCTGTCTGACCAATCACAGCCCTCTGCTGCGGTGTTCTTGTGGATTAGGGTTTGTGTATCTGAACCTACCTCCATTCTAGCTGGCAAAGTGTAGGTGTTTACCCAAGCACAGTACTGTATGGTTATGCAGATCTTAATGATAAACTGTCAGCACGGGAATAGCTGTATGTTAGCCCAACTCGAGGCTAACACTTTTGTAGGGAAAACCGAGGCTAGCTTTAAAACGAGGAGAGGAAACGTACGTTTCGCTGCTCGCTTGTGAACACACACGCACAAACATACCGCCATCCATTTGATGTAAGCATACCTAGCTATAGGAGCACTTAGGATCCATCCTTTTCTGGTACTTGGAGATATGTTTACTTTCTACACTCTTACTAAAACTGAATGCGAAAATCTAAATTTAATTTACAGTTATTACGGTAGTATCTCCAGTAGTATTTGCTTAACTCGTAAGCGTATCTCACTGGTTATGTCTCATTCCCAACACTGAAACACACTTATTTGTTTTTTTTGTATTTTGTTTCCTTTCTTATTACTTACAGCAGAAAGGTTTCAGACATCGCCACTTCACTGTGGCGCCACTTATTTTGTTATGATGGTTTACATTAACATTTTATATAGTGTGTCATTTTTGTATTTTGTATGTTTGCAATTCAGTTATGGAAGATTATCAATTTGATCCTATTTATTGGTTGGACATTCCCATGTGTTTTATCTCATTTCTGTTAAATGTTATTAATTGAAGTGTTGTGACAAAAACAAACTCATCTCTCCAACCTTATAGGTTCTTATTTATTCTATTCCATTTTATTGATATTTGTACTCTTTAAATAAAGGAGCAATTTATTTTAATTTGTGTCTATTGATTTCTTACAGCCTTAAATAAATTCATAGTTGTCACTTTTTTTCTCATTTTTTAAATAGATTAGTAAATAAAGCGGAGGTAGCAGTTTGGGTATCTATTCTTGGTACGGAGACAAGAAGATTAGAATTATAACCAGAGATCTATGGGACCACATCCCTTTTGTGACCAAACTACCTGCAGTTTCCTATAGCTAAGCTATGTAAAATATGATGCAGGGCAAGAAAAAAAATCAACATTATGAAAAAGACTTCACATTAGTACAGGGTCACACGTATAATTGCAATCAAATCTCCCACTGAGAAATCTAAACGAATGTTAACACGGATAAGTGTATACGCATAGATATAGAAGCATAGATGTGACATATGTCATAGTTAGTGGCACAATTTTTGAGACCATACCCAGGTCAGATGGTGGCCAGTAACCATGGTTTTATATCTATGAGCCAATCATCCGCTATTTGGCTTCTGAGACCCGGTTATGACATCACAGTGGGTTAGAAAGTACATGACACTTTTGCCATAGATTCCTATTATAGCTGTACCCAGGTAAGATGGCTGCCAAATTGTTCCATTTCAGAATTCCAAATGACTATTACATTACTTGAATATTCTTCTATATCTGTGTATCTGACCAATTCAACCCGGAAAGAATGCTTGGTGAAGGCTTGCTTTGGAATGCTATTATCTACCACAGAAATTTACTGGACAGTGTACAGTGTACATTCAATATTATATTAAGACATTTAGTAATGAAAACTTGCATAAAAAGTGTTTTGTACGTGTGTGCGGACCTGTTGCACCTCCTCTTCATAATTTTAAATTGTTCTCTAGATATTGCTACACAAATTTAAAATCCTCTTATTAAACAAAAATGTCAGATTCCACACTGAATCCCAGCTCCCCATGCGACGTAAGGTAACAAACCTCAGGTGCCAGCAGCAGAGAACAGAATAATTGGCTCCTATCCTATCAAGAAACATTTTCATTTCACGATGCTGCAGCAGGTGATTTCGGCAAACTAGACGTGACCGCCCTCTAGTGAGACACTTGCACACTGCAACCACGGCACATCGGTTCCTTTCAATAGTAGCCTCGGCCTACATCCAGGTATTGTACTTGCTTCTTGGTAGCCTACTTTGTCTTTTTGTTCAGCTCTTATCCCGTTCTTAATCACTATATCAATAACAAGTGATGTAGAACAAAGCAACCCTTTATTTTTTCCCTCAAACTACCTATTTGAGTGAGGTGAGCTTAGAAGGCTAAAGCTTTCTGACGCAAGAAAATGGCGAATGCTGGCGTCAGTGTCACAAACCCTCAATTGCTGCTGAAAGGGTGTGTGGTTGCGTGCGACAGTTAGTAAGATGACAAAGACGTGAGTTGATGTGTGACGCTCATAACAAAACGGAGACACTCGGCCACAAAGAAAAAGTAGCCTAGTTTAAAAAACGTTAGTTTCGATATTTGTTGATGGCTAGAAGAGGAAAGGCTTTATTCATTATTAGAATTATCCATGGAATTTCCCACAACAAAAATTACATTGATTTGAACATTGTATCCTACACAGTTCGGTAGGTCTAGTTTTCCAAATACCAAACAATGCAATAAGAAATAGGCCTTATGATGTATTTATCACTTTAATTAATTCCTATAATAAATATAATAAATAAGAAATTTTATCATTTTAATAAGAAATGTATTTTTTGTTGTTGGATTTCAGGACCAACCATAAGAACCAGAATAACCGCTGGGTTTGATTTTATTGATAATAAATTAGAGCGGGGGGCGTATTTCACAAAGCAGGATTACTGAGTTAGCTGGATAACTGCGAACGGCTCTTTTTGCTTCAGACCGTGCTACAGATTTGGGAGAGTTCCCGGGTTTTACTCAGTGCAGTTATCCAGCTAACTCTGTAATGCTGCTTTGGGTTTTACTCAGTGCAGTTATCCAGCTAACTCAGTAATGCTGCTTTGGGTTTTACTCAGTGCAGTTATCCAGCTAACTCTGTAATGCTGCTTTGGGTTTTACTCAGTGCAGTTATCCAGCTAACTCAGTAATGCTGCTTTGGGTTTTACTCAGTGCAGTTATCCAGCTAACTCAGTAATCCTGCTTTGTGATCCTTTTCTGATCCAGGGACCTTCACCCATGCTCAAAGGCATCCAGGGGACCCCTACCATAAGTGTAAAAGGGTTATATTTTTTAAATAACAATAAAAAATTAATATTTTGAAATAGCTTCCCAATTATATAGTCATTGCATATAAAATCTGGTACCTTCCAGAGGAGCCCCAGGCATCCATCGTAAAGTACCTTCAAGGACCCCCTGTTGAAAACCCAGGATTTAGACGGTACTTCTTTGCTGGTTATTAAGCAAATAATCTAGTAGGCTATTTGGAAAAATGTAGGCTGTGGTAGGTACCCACTTCCTTCATGACATTTTTGGACTGATTTTAAAATACAGCTGTGTGTTTTATGGTTTTAAGGACACCATAAAGTTGGCAGACATCAATCAATACGTAAGCAAGCGAACATGAAAATTGTTTATCACGTTAAAATGCTATGCCAAAAATAGAAGAAAAAACATTCAATATGGGTAACTTCAAAAAATATAATGTAAAAACCAAGCGCTTGGGTCACGGAGCATTGAGAATGTCAGCTGATCACATCACAAGCTAACATCCCTACAGTACATTTTTTTACGATAAATATAATATTACTCATCATACTAATATCATAGATTTGATATTTCTAAACCAGAGACAATCAAAAGCAGATGAATATATGAAATACCATGTATTGTGTTATCCTATTCCTATCTGTATCCTGTAAAATGTTAAAAAAAAAAAAAAAAGGTATGTCCTACTATTTACATGAAGATATCTATAGGCTCATCGGACTACCTTAGATCTCTGGAACTCTATCTAACATTGTGCATATTTACATATTAATTTACAAAGGTGAATGCACATACTACAAATCCAGATTAATTATCTTCCTTGGCAGTACAAAAAAAAACATTATCCACCCCCAAGATTTATTGGACTTGAGCGTTAATGACAACGATTCCAAGATTGGTCAGAGAAAGCAGCGTTAATGATGAAATGCGTGTACGGTCGTATCCAATCTTGACTGTGCGAGAATGAATATCACAGGCAAAAGAATTGCATTGTTTGAGCAATTTCTCACTGTTTTTTTTTGCAGTCTAATATTACGCATCTGAACGGAAGCTTCTGTTTTCCATCTGAGGGGGCTGACAGAAGAGGACATTAAGATTTTTTTTTTTCCGTGTAAGTCAACATATTTCTCCAGTGAGAAGCGCATTCTGGTCCCTTTCACACAAACAGAGGAGAAATTGATAAATGTCTCACCCACAGAGGGCACTCAACACAAAGCAGGCTGCCAAACTCAACATGTTTTCAGTTGTCAAATGAATATTTGTTTCCCTTAATAGTATTTCTCAGCATATTCAATTATTCATGCCATCCTTGCTCCTACCCACATATAAATTCCAGTAGCGAGGAACCGAACCGGTTTGAGCTTGCTGTGTATGATTGGTATTGCAACCCTTCCAGCAACTTTTATTTTAAGTGGAACTGGCGTGTGTTCAAACATTTCATCCATTGTTTGTTACTACTCATAACGCCTGATCGACCGAGGGCGTGCCTGTTTTACGATGAGTCCTGGAGTACCCCGCACACGTGTACCCATCCTCTCTGGGCAATGCTGTGGCCAGCGTCGCTGCTAGTGGCATACAGCGCTGGCATGGGCAGGTTTACATTCTAGACCATGACTTACTGTGGGGTTCGTTTTTCATCATTTCAGTCGAATCCCTCTACAGGCAAGCTGTCTCTCTTTCCATCCAAATACGAATGAACACTGACACATTCATGTGGAACAAGAACAGAGAGCATAGCATAGACCACTGACATTACATCTCCTGCCAAACTCTGACTGTGCCAGTGTTCACCTCAACCTGATCTGTCTCAAAATTCCACCGGGGTCAGGCAGCGATCCTGTGTGCTGCTCTCGTAGCACGTGAATTATTAACACTTTGAAGAGTAGGTTTTTTGGAATGTTTTTTTCAAAATTCTAAGGCAGTGTTCTAGAACTCCATTGCTTTCGATTATCAGTTGTGACTGTTGCATCAGCATAGAATGTTCGCAAAAATGGTTCTAATGCGTAATATTCTAATCTGGCTGAGAACATTCTAATCACATATTTGTGATTGTGAGGGTTAATCACGGTGGCCTTGAAACGCTTGTTAGGGGGGGTAGCTTTACTTTTCCCCAACAAATCTCACTCCATTGTCTGATCTTTTCCTATGTTCATGTCCTTCATGTAGGCACAGTCACAGACACCAATTTGCAATTTGAGAACTCCATTTACAGAGAGCTGCGTGGTTTCACACAGCAGTGACCTGATAAAATACAATTCACAACAAAATAGACCTTTTGCATCTTTGCTAACTGTAAGTCTGTCGCATTGTCACTTCTAGTTCTTCCTCAACGCGCCTCTCGCCACCTTTCCAACACTATGGCAAGCCCTCAGGTCCTTTGAGCGAGGGTCCAGAAGTTCCATCACCCCCCCATCCTGTCAAAGCTGGGTGGTAGAGGACTTCACAGTGCTGGCTTTACGCGTCTGTTTGGTCTTTCTGGCGATGGTGAGATTGCTGCGGAAGCCCTGGCCGGCCAGGAAGTAGAGGATGGGGTCCAGGCAGCTGTTGGCGCTGGCCAGCGGGCGGGTGACCTTGTAGGCCATGCTGGAGGCCTCCAGGAGGTCACAGCTGATCTTGTCGTCCAGGTAACGGAAGCTGTAGTACAGGCTGCGCGTCAGGTGGAAGGGCAGGAAGCAGAGCATGAAGGCGGCGAGGACGATGACGATCATCTTCACCGACTTCTGCTTGGAGCGCAGCGCGTTGGCTCCGCCGGCGCTGGGCTCCAGAAGCTTCCGCACCATCAGCCCGTAGCACACCATCACCACCATGAACGGCACGCAGAAGAACAGCACCGAGATGGCCGAGCTGTACACCAGGAAGTCGTCGAAGAGCTCCTCGCTGGTGGTGTCGTAGCACGTCCTCTCCTCGCCGAACTCCCGCGTGCGCGAGAAGTAGAGGATGGGCGCCTGGAACCCCAGCACCGCCGCCCAGACGCCCACGGACACCAGGCGCGCCCAGCGGGCGCTGGCCCACCGCAGCGAGCGCATGGGGTAGCACACGCCCAGGAAGCGGTGCAGACTGATGCAGGAGAGGAAGAGGATGCTGCCGTACAGGTTGGCGTAGAACAGGAAGCGGATGAGCTTGCAGAAGGGCTCGCTGAACGGCCAGTCGTTCTCGTCGGCGTAGTAGTAGATGAGGAAGGGCAGCGTGAGGATGTAGAGCGTGTCGCACACCGTCAGGTTGAACATGTAGATGGTGCTGGACTTCCAGCGCTTGGTGCGGAAGAGGATCACGTACATGGCCAGGACGTTGAGCACCAGGCCGACCACGAACACCAGGCCGTAGCTGACCGGCAGGAGGATGTACTTGAAGTCCTCGTCGAACTGGCAGCGGTAGGGACTGCTCTCGTTCGCCTCTCTGGTGTCGTTCACGGCAGCCATCTTTAATCGTCCGGGCCTGAGGACACAAAGCAAATACATAATCTTTTTTTTTTTTTTTTTCTTGAACAAAACACTAGTTTTACAGTCATTAGTGAACAAGTTAGAGGAAACCTGGTGCCGCATCGGTGCCGACCCGTGCCGTTTCCTTACAAATCGTTGCCGCTGCTTTGATTCTTAACACAGGCTGTTTTTTATCTCCCTCCAGGTGGTTTGCACATGCACAGACGTACGGCGCACTTCCCGTTAGTGCGTACTTTTATATCACTGGGGGACTGACGCGGCATTTCAAGCGTCCACATATGGGGCTTTGAGGTGGTTGAGCTCTGTATAACAATGCATTTTTCTCTGGTGATGCCCTCCAAGTCATCCTGTGTTGAAATTCGAAAGATGAGTAACAATCCACTGGGTTGTAACTTTGCCTCAACGGACCAGATTTCATTACCTTTTGTTCTGCCACAACCGTCAAAGAATCAGAAAGAAATTCATCTTCATCCTCAGTGGAGCCTGTTTGTGTGGCTTTTTATTGAGCCCGGTCATTTCCCTGGAAATTTCTCATTTTCCGTGCGCTTTTGTCTCGGAAACTATAAAAGTACAGACCCTCGGAGAACTGTAAATGACCCTACGTGGGGGAGTGAAAGTGGGGAAGCATGCTCTTTCTCTTTGCGTAAATGTTTTTTCCAAACCTCAGGCAAGGCTGTGCATTACAGCGAAACGGCTGTTTTGGTCATTTCTGTCGTGCCAAACACCTCTTACAGGAGACTTAAAAAGAGGAAGACAGCCCCAGGCAAAAGCACAACACCGAAAATAAAACCTGAAAAAAGTGATTATTAGGAAGAAAAACACGTTGGTCTCTGTTCTGCTTTGCTTGGACTGGAAACTGTAAAAAAACAGAGAACAACCAACTCCTAACGCAACACTCAACACTCCCTTTGGTTTTTGTTGCATATCAACCAGTCAAAGTATTGTTGTAATTGATTGTTACTCACAGTTAGTATTGTTGATATGTTACTGCAGCGTTTCTGCTCTGAGGTAAACCGTTCTTCCTCAGTTCTGTGCAGATATGCTTCGATAGCACCCGGCTATTCAACAGGTAAGCTTCTATAGCACCTGGCTATTCAACAGGTAAGCTTCTATAGCACCCGGCTATTCAACAGGTAAGCAGTGGAGGTAGCTGCTCACTGTTCACTGTGGCAAGTCACAGCCTGCACACAAATTCAAATTTCCTGTCACGCACTTAGACAGGTTTGAGTCAGTTGGGACGGGACTGAACATCACGTCCCGTCAGAGCTGGAAAAAGGCATCCATGATGGTTTAGTGGCAAAAAAGTGTGTTTGTTTGAAGAATTTACAGCCTTCTATGAGCCATTCACTTTGGGTGTGTTACCCATGTACATGGCCCGGGGTGTTCAGGGTTCATTTTCAAATTCATACTAAATGTTTTCTAAAAAGACTTTTAATACAGGGGATATGCATGTGTCTACCTTAGTGGTCTGTCCTTAACTGTGTATGGTGACTGTTAATTTTATTCAGTTCTGTATTTGCACAGGTAAATTGGAAATTGTTTAAAGTAATGAAAAAAAAATACATTTTTAAGTAATAAAAAAAGAGTTGTGGAAAGTTATTAGTCAAAGTAATAGAAAAACTGCCAATGTGTTGGTTTGAATAGCCCCTTAGTTTCAAGTCCCAATGAGGTACATTTTATTAATTACTATTGTGAGACAAAGTACTAGTAATACTTGAGAGAAGAGCTTTTCATGCCCATTGGAAGTAACTCAGTGTTGAAACTGCAGTAAGATGCACACACATTAATTATAATGTCACAGGTTTTTCAGTTTCTTTTAACACCCTTAAATTATCATCTTAAACTATATTATTGCAATTAATCTTTAGAAGCGTGTGCTATTATGACATCTTTGACACTCACCAGAACCACGGCATATTGTACTGATATGGCGCCACACAGATAATTGGGTTTTTGTGTTACTTGAAGCAGAGGCTGTGGTTTGTGATGTATGAATAGTGGAAGTGGTTTCCCAGAAATATGAGAGGAATTCTACTGCCTCTAGCACACATCATATGTTTCATTGTTTCCCTGCTTATTATTGGATGGTTTTTGGCTCATAAGCAGCTTGAGTCTGGCAGACAAACTCTTCTTATCTTCTTTTCACTTCTTCCTATCAGGAAGTATGGGATTCACCCCCCGCTGGCCAGTCCACAACCAAAAATAAGAACAACAACAATAATCATCATCATCCTCATAGTATTATAAGTGATCGACAGAGCCAAATGACGTGCATTAGAGAAGGGATTTCAAAACTTTATATTCTCTCAAAAATCAGAGGTGGAAGGTCCAGGGGTCAGAAAAGCACAATTCCTACCATGTGTTTCTTCCACCCATGACCTCAGCCAGCTGATCTCACTACTTAGTCCTGCCTCCTGGCTGAAGAATTGTGCTACTTAGCAAATCCAGGTGATTGGAAGAAAATACTTGGGAGGACTTGGTTTTTCCACTTCTGCTTAAAATGGTTACCCTATGACTGAGGATCCGCTTTCTCCTTTGTACAGTGCCAATTACAGGCTGCAGTGCTTTGGCTATTTAGCACACTAGCGCATGGAATCATGTCTAAAATGTGATGTCACTACATCTCAGATCTATATCAAAAATGTATCTATTTAGAAGCAGTAAAAATTACAACAATCGCAATATTACCAGGGATATGTCAACCAGACGGTTCATTTTATCTGAAAGGTGAAAATATGTAACCTACTTCATGAAAAATGGAAATATAAACAAAATATTATTAGAGAGAAACTATATTTTTAGACCCTCTAGGACTCTATCCGTGGCCCCCTTGAGTCACTGAGATCCCAATAGGGGACCCCTTGTACAGGAGGGGATTACTGCAATCTGTGTTTACTGTACAAAATGCAACTTGATCAACAAACCCAAGTGCTATCACCGCCCAGTACTTACACACAGGCACGTGGGCTCGCCTCTAACAGTCTTAGTGAGCACCGTAACTGAACCTGAGCTAATCACTGCAAAAAAAAGTCTAAACTGACTTACCTGAAAGTTCACAATGAAGACAAAAAAAAAAGTGAAGCGATTGAGAGTGGATCCTCTATAGGAACTGAGACTTGAGAAAGTCGGCCATTTTTCCTTCCCTTGGGAACCTTAGTTGGGTTAGAACTGAAACTTCTTTGATTAATGTCTTACTGGCTACAAAAACACTGCAGCATTAATGATTACATCTCTGGCCACTCTCTGCCATCAGTCACTGAATTACCTCTGATTCCCAATGACCCACCTGGTTGAATGAACAATCTCAAGGTATGGGGGGATGCAAGGGGAGGGGACTCACACTGTCGTACCCGCGCTGCTGCTGTTGACATCACTCACAAATTACTTCCTCATGACAAAACACCATGTAATCTGTTTTTGTGTGTATAATATCTGGTGAATTTCAGAATTTGAGGGTTTCGTGAAAAGATTGTTATGCCTTCTTGGAGCCTCTGGCCAAGTGCATAGAATTTATGCAAAATGTATTTCCATAGACTCCTACAGTCTTTTAACAATGTGTATGGAGAATGATATGGGGACCCTGGAAGAACTTGAAAAACCAGATGCCCCACAATTTCGTGCTATAAACATAGAGAATTTGGGTTCCTTCATTTTCTTTCTTTTTTTATACAGTTCAGGAATACAATTACAAATTGCCTGAAGATATTGGCAGTTGGACAGATGTTTTTATAACAAAAATAACAAGAACAAAAATTAAAAAGGTAATTTCCCCTCTGATTATACTTTCAGTTGCAGCTTATGAAATAGATATGCCTCTTAATTAACCAACTGTTTTTTTAAGTATTGTGAAACACAAAGGAACTATTATTTCAAATGCTGATATTTTGAGTGCAGCATTTTAATATACCACTATAAAATTATTATTATTATTATTATTCATAGCAGGTTCATTAAAGTCACATAATATTATAATAATCATCGCAATCATTAAATTCATCATGATAATATGATTGATAACTATCATTGATAATATGACCATTATAAATCGTCCATGCTGTTGATGACAAGCCTTATCGTTTGATACCAGGAAAGGAAATTGTTTCACAATGAGAAAAAAAACATGCCCCGAAGGACAATAAGGGTGGAAAATCTATATCTCTGGGATTGACTGTCTCGCTGCTGTGTTGCTTGGGTTGTGATCGATTGTTTCTAAATCGGCTGCACTTCCTTGTTGCTGTGCAAGTCTGGAGACGCAGCGGTGAACAAAAATATGTATGAAAAAAGTGGAAGCTGTTATTCCACATTTCACCACAGGGCGGCGCCTTGCACATGTGTTGCAAGCGTCTTTTTCTGCTGTCCTCAACAAAATCCCCTTAAGTTTTCCCAAGTATTTCCTCTGGGTGTCGCCATTGAGCTGTTTTTCAACCGGAAATCCCGCTGAATTTCCATTGCAATTTCGCCTATTATTTAGTCTTTGCTTGGCTCAGCTCTGCAGTATTCAGTAGGAGTCCGAGTGTGGAGTGGGTTTATCATGGCCGCCTGACCGAGTCCAAATCAGATTGTACCGTTCTTTCCCCCCTCTTTCAATCTGGCTTTTTCTCAATTGAGGGATCGCGAAACTCTAAAACCCTGCAGATTTTCTTACATTATATTTAACTTCTTAAAGGATTTACCATTCATGTCAATGCTTAAATATGCAGCCTCCACCGAGAAAGGTAAGTTTTTTTTTTCTTCCCCCCTTTATCGCCCCAGCTAGTCGAAATTACACCAAAAACTAAAATGTAGACTGTTTTGTTTTGAAGTGCAAAATATCACTATGCTTCTTATTAGATGGTTGGGTTAGATTATTGGGATGCATGTTTTGGAGCTGTGTCTGCTTTGTGGAAACGGATTGTTGGCTTTCTGGCTGGCTGGGGACGTTGAAATAATTGCAAACATTACAGGAATGTATTTTGAGGCAGCCAGCAAACCCAGCTAAACGTGGCCCTAAGCTTCGCCCAACGATAATTAAACTGTAGCGGAACTGAACTTAACGATGATGAAGTTAAAATGTTCTTGTCCAAAACGTAGCGAGCAAACAGACAGACAGACTGTATATAAGCGCTGTTTTGTGTCTCCGTGGGCGCTGCTGCGATTGTTGTTCCTTGTATTTGTAGCGATCCGTTTTTGTTGACATGTTTTAAACATTTTTGTGGACGTCGCTGACCTGTAGAAAGAATCCTATCCGGCTAACAAGACAGGCTAAGTAAAGAAAAAACAACGTAATGGCTATGTGGCAGTCTTTCCCAACTATTTCCATCCCAAATTAAACGAGATACCATCTCAATATGCGCTCAAAGGCATTTTGTAAGCAATGTAAAACCAGGACTGTAGCTGGTATGTATTTCAGCATCTCTTCTGTATAGTGCACATTGTGCACAAATTGAAATTCATGTTTAAATCATTTCCTATCTATTGTTTGGAAATAGCCACGTTTTGCCTCGAATTACAGTAAAAAAATTGCTCCTAATATAGCCTACGTCTTTCTGCACCCCGTCCACAAAAAAACGTTTTTTTTGGAGAAATAATATGTGGGGAAATTAGTTTGCAATTTAATCAGCGGTATAGACGTTTGCCTAGACGCACTGATTTGATGATGATGAAGACGAGGTGCATGTACATTATCACACGTGACAGGCGATCGTATCAGCCTTTTAAAACATTTTTGATGCGAATTGTGTGATTGTAATGACTCTTATCTAGATTAGCGTTGTGTAGTGAATTTTAGTCGTCTTGGACGATGTTCCCACGCTCATATTTACAATAATAACGGGATCTTTCTGAATAAATCTGTGAAAAATAAGGTCAATTCCTTCTTTTGTTTGAACGGTCCAGTGTGAGGAGAATTGTCCTGTCAGTTGTCTGTTGCCTCTGTTTTAGACTGCTCTGAGATTACTTTATTGATTTATTATGCAGGATATAAATGTCGGGTAACCTCTTTGAACGAAAGGTTTAAACTGCTTTTTCCTGTCAACGCTTACCGTAGATATTGCCACATGGACAGGTATAAACCCTGATTACCTTTATGCAAGTTCCCTTCTGTTTCCTTTTTAGAGCATTACTGATAATACAGTCGACCCAATACACAGATAAATGTAGGTTAATAGTCTGTACATCAACAGGCGGTTTATAGTCTTTTTTAAATTGTGATAAAGGTAAAATATTTTTTGCTGTAAATGTCATTGCTTTGCTGTGAACTCAAATTGTTTTTATATTGGTGGAAGGAGATGAGAAGCAGAGTATTTTCAGATTAGCCAGTAGGCTCGTTTATTTCTTCTTAACACCTGGACAACCAAGGAAAAAGCAACTTTTTTTCCCAGCATGGTTCCTGTTTTCCACAAACAAGCCTGTCTGGTTATGGCTGAAACATAGTATTTTCCGACAACTATGAATCGTTCCTTTGGAGAGTGGCATGACCTGTATACCCCTCTAAAAGGCGTTACTGTGGCGTGAGGATAAGGACTCTCCGGACAGCAGTCAGAATTAATGATAAGGCATTGGGGGCTTAACCCACGTGGTCATGGGATCAAATCCCACATTTCCAATGTAGCCAGAATGCACCACCTGACAGGGTCTTGTTAAGTGTTTTTCAGAGTAAACAGTCAAAAGCAAAGTGATAATTATCCAATCAATATTTAAAATGATAAATCTGGCCTGTAGCACAACGGAGTGTCTTGCCATACAGTTGGGGTCATTAGTAATGTATTACTACATGACTAACGTCAGAACAATTGTCCAGAAAGTCCTTACAGAGACACATTATACCGGAGGTATTGGTGTGTTGTACACCCAGCCAACAACCATCCACCACTTCTGCCCACTCCCCCAAAACAACAAAAAAAACAAAGAGAAACTAAAAAGAAGAACTGTCCCTAAGATAACCCTGTGACAGGGAAAGTGACTGTGTCAGTTTGAGTGTGGTCAGTCATAGGGGAAGAGGTGGATAGCCACAGACGACCCCAGGGTGTGGAAATGGGCCCTGTTCAGATCAGCCTCAGAGATAGGGCCTTGCTGGGCTTGTCTGATCAAACAGGAGCCCCCAGCCCCGGCTCTTTGGCCTTCGCTGCCTCACAGTTTCACCCTGTCGTTCCCTCCTGGTGAATGTTGTTTGTGTGGACGATGTGGAGGTTTTCGGGCAGTTTGTGCATAAAAGAGAGTTTTTTTTAAAATGCGTATACGGCCCTCTCCACACAGGTCCTAGCTGTTTGTCTGATGGATAAAATCTGGGGGAATTACATATTTAGTTTTTAATCGACTGATAAAGTGGGGTGTGTCGGAGCAGACTTATCTTCAAAGTCAGAAGATATGAAAGTGACGTTACGTCATCCCACTCAGAAATCTGTGTGTGTGGGTTTGTGCTTGTCTTGATCAACAATGGATGTGCTACAGGTGGATTTTTTTATACAGAAAAATTATGCTATTGTGTGTGTGTGTGTGTGTGTGTGTGTGTGTGTGTGTGTGTGTGTGTGTGTGTGTGTGTGTGTGTGTGTGTGTGTGTGTGTGTGTGTGTGTGTGTGTGTCAATTTTAATAGTGCTGCCAAAGCCAAAATGACAAAAAAAAATGCCAACAGATACTTGCTATTGTAAAACTACATTTTATTTGGGGACTGTGGGGTGGCTCACCCAGTTAAAGCCCTGTTTTTGTGCATAATATGCCTCAGGGTTTGATATGAAATCCTTGCTGTCTCAGTTGTAGATCTGCAAGGCGACGCATAGTAGACTATAATGTCAGTTTAGGAGAGTGTAGACTAGCCTACATGTCATCTGGCACAGATGGTCATTACATGACATCACAGGCATTTAGCAGACGCTCTTATCTCATTTATACAGCTGGATATATACTGATGCAATGCAGGTGAAGTACCTTTAGCTCAAGGGTACAACGGCTGTGTCCTACCTGGGAATAAAACCTGCAGCCTCCAGGTTCTAACCGTTATACTACACTGCCGCCCACGGTCCGTAGACGGCCAGTCATCCGAAGGCGTCCGTAATTCAGGAGGGGTGTACCCCGTCATATGAACCCCTCCTCAATGCTACAGCTCTTCAATGCCCTCAGTACCCCTGGCACAGGTGGCACTGCCATGGCCAGGATTTGCTTCTGTAGCACGCGGCACATCGCTGCACCAAGGACTAGCGCTTTAGCTGGATATGCCACTCTGAAACGGATACAAAGCTAAAAATGTACACACTGTAGTAAAGGTGAACAGCTCTCATAACTGTAACAACAGAGACTGGTGCACATTGGCTTGGCATCCTACTGCATATCTCCGGTGGTGGCAAGGCACTAGCTACTAGTGGGGCTGTGTGTCATCTTTATGTTCTCAAAGGGCTCCTGGGTAATCTGTGAATATTTACGCTCTATAAAGCCTCTTCTCTTTCTCTTCACTTTCTTATTCTCTCTCTCTCTCTCTCACTCTCTTTCTCTTTGTAATTTGTCTTGATCAACAATGGATATGCCACAGGTAGATTTTTGTGTGTCTGTGTGGTCGTGCGGTTGTTTTTGTGTGTGTGTGTGTGTGTGTTTTTATGTGCGCACTTGTGATTGCGTGCGTGCGTGAGTGTGTTTTTTTGCACGCACTCGTGTGTGTGTGTGTGTGTGTGTGTGTGTTGATGTATGGACGGTTAATGGTGGTCTCTCAGTAACATGGCTGACGTCCGCTGTGTTGTAATTTGCAGGTAAAAGTTACCCAGGAGCTGAAGAACACTCATGTCGAGCAGATGACCAGACTCCAATTCAAGCACCAGACAGAATGCGACTTACTGGAAGACCTGAGGTAAACGGCACTGTTGTGAAAGGTTGGAATGGCGGGGGAGGGCGGCGGTATCCTCGTTTATTGGAAGAACGGCCAGATTACAGATCTCTGGGATGTGACGGAGGCATTTCCTCTGGACTTCCTGGTCTCGGCCCAGGCGCTGGGACAGCTGGAAGCTGGACTCTGTAACGGGAACGAATGCAGCGCAAATATTTGCCCTCCTCTGTGGCTTTTTTTCATTATGAAAGTGAGAGATGCGTTTCAGAGGCAGATCCCGTGCATTCCGGGGCCCGCTGGTTTTTTGCGAGACTGTGTGTGTGTGTGTGTGTGTGTGTGTGTGTGTGTGTGTGTGTGTGTGTGTGTGTGTGTGTGTGTGTGTGTGTGTGTGTGTGTGTGTGTGTGTGTGTGTGTGTGTGTGTGTGTGTGTGTGTGTGTGTGTGTGTGTGTGTTGTTGGGGATTTAGCGGGGAGTGGGAGAGGGGGTGTGGTGTTTGTGTGTGTGTGCGCGCGCAGTCTGTGCACGCATGTGTTTGGAGAGGTGAGATGCAGTGAGACAGAAACAGAGAAGGCCGATTTCTAAACAAAACCGCGGTGCTGTCAGGAGGTGTCAAACACAGCGAGAGAGCAGCTAAGCTGGTACCCCAGTACAGAAGGAGCCCCCCCCCCACGCGCCCCCACACCCCCCCCGCCCCCCCCCCACACCCCCCCCCCGCCCCGGTTTCGCGTGATCGCTGCACCACTTCACACTCTGCATCCGCTGTTTATTTAAAGCAGGTATTTTCTCACTCGCTCTCCCGCGCGTGTTCTGTGAAGAACAGAGAGCCGAATCCCCCGGGAACGGGCATCAACACTGTTTGTTTTAATGCGCCTTGTGAGCATGGTTGCTATGATAACTGTCCGGCTCGGCTGCCTGCACGCTGTACTTACTAGTGCATAACAGACCTGCTTCAGGGTTTAACCCTTCACATACCACTGAAAATGTCCAGTTTTAAAAGATGTATTTTTTTTTTCAACCAGTACTGAGACTAAAATTCTGTAATTTCCTATGATTGTACATTTTCACTGTCAGTGTTGTAAAATTGTGCCAGACGTTAAAAATATGAAGCATGTAAAATGCTTATTTGACCCGAGGTCTGGTGCAAACCTCGCTGATGGCTTTATTATCGAGAAATTTACCTTTTAACCGCAGCTTCTCCGTGGGTTTCAACAGGGTTCAATGGGGCAAGTAGTTAGGCCTTTAAAAACCAGGATAAATCTCCTTCTATAAAACGGGAAACTCACGGTTTGAACGTTCCTTCGCACAACATGGCACCTGTGTGCTGTAGCTGTATGGTACGTACCCCTCACCGCCCACCCACCCTCCCGCATCCCATTCAGTACTTCAACCGTTGGGCCTTTTCCCTGCCTGGCGCCCCACGAAACCAGGGGGTGATGCTCTCCAATGGCTCAGACTGGCCCTCTCAGGCTATG
>CM056378.1:10850275-10971885 GCA_029718625.1 Synaphobranchus kaupii
CGTAATTCACCTTCTACTTTTTATAAATGAGGAAAACCTGCTCCAAAAAAAAAAAAAACTTAATCTATTGCGGAAAAGGCCCCAAGCCTTTCACCTTCCGGCTTCCTCTTGCATTCATTCTCATTCTCATCTTAGCATAGGCTGTTTTGGACCCTGAGGCTGCATTGAATATTCATAGCACTGTAACGGAGTACTTAAGCATTTTAGAATCATGAGTTTGGGGGCTGTTGACCTTTGAACCCCTCCCAGAATTCTGTGCGTATCCTGTTAAGACGGACTGTTCTCATTGTGGGAGTGCGTCATCTGTGGTTTAAACTCACTCGTGCCGTGAAGCATGTCAAGCAGTCACAGTTCCCGAAAAACATCGTCGGGCCTTCCACGTCACCCGTCACGACGGTATCGGCCATTTTCTATATTCGTCTTTGTGAAATATCATGGTCCCCAGCGCTACGCTGTCGTACGAGGAGAGTGCGGCCCTGTTCATTCAGGCTTGGTCCAGATTCAGCTTCAGATTCAGGTCTACCTCTGTGCTGTCGGGAAGTTCGGATGTTGTTCCCGAGATTTGGAAGCCGCTTGTTTTCCTTTCAAACAAGGACTGGGCTTGTGGGAGTTGGACCAACAGGGACTGCTATGTTTGGACTAGTTCTAAAATTCTGCATAACAACATAATAGTTTTCTGACACCCTACGAGGCAAGCAGCACCTTTCAATGGGGCCGTTTTAGTGCTATCATTTCATCACAGATTTGTCTGGCACAATAATATTTGCTTACATTTTTCAGAAAGAGAAACTGAATGTATGCTTCTGTAAAATATGTAGAAGAATGGGAGATATTGTCTAGAAGTGGTACGATGGATGTTAGGTTAACGGCGCTAGTTTGAAAAGCACTAATGCTTTTCTGTTTTACGGAATGGAGATTTCAGAGAATTTCAGAGATAGAAACATGTTTCAGTCATTTAAAATGGAAGTAGCTGAAGGGAAAAAAGCTAGGAAAATAACCACCATCAAACATATTTGTCAGTTGTATTCCCTGTGGTTTAGATATCCATCATGTAGGCGTTAATCCCATTAGTTACTGCAGTTATTCACGTTCAGGGAGAACAAGTCACTGTATGATTGCTGTCATCAGGGTCACCTCTATGGCATTTATTTTTGTAATACAGCGTTCCTGCAGAAAGGTTTACAGGCCGTTTTATATCCAGATCAAGACAAAATCAGTGGAGTTAGAAAAAGATAAAGATGTAGTGTTGTGGCCTTAAGCCCCTCCCCCCTCGATCATCTGACTCTTTTCATTGTGTCTCCATCATGTGGGGAAGTGAGAGGGGAATGGGGTGGGGGTGGGGTGGGGCGGGGTGCGGTGCGCTCCGAACCCCTCTGTCAGTGTTCCAGTGTGTCAGGTGTTTCCCCCTTGTACCGGGAGTCCCCGTACCCCAACTCCCTGCACACACACACACACACACACACACACACACACACACACTCTCTCTCTCTTACACACACTCTCTCCCACACACATGCAAACACGCACACTCTCTCCCACACACACTCACTCACACTCATGAACACACACACCTACACACGCACACACACACACACACACACTCACACTCACACTCACACACACTCTCTCTCTTACACACACTCTCTCCCACACACATGCAAACACGCACACTCTCTCCCACACACACTCACTCACACTCATGAACACACACACCTACACACGCACACACACACACTCACACTCACACACACTCTCTCTCTTACACACACTCTCTCCCACACACATGCAAACACGCACACTCTCTCCCACACACACTCACTCACACTCATGAACACACACACCTACACACACACACACACACACACTCACACACACTCTCTCTCTTACACACACTCTCTCCCACACACTTGCAAACACGCACACTCTCTCCCACACACACTCACTCACACTCATGAACACAAACACCTACACACGCACACACACACACACACACACACTCACACACACACACACACACACACACACTCACACACACTCTCTCTCTTACACACACTCTCTCCCACACACATGCAAACACGCACATTCTCTCCCACACACACTCACTCACACTCATGAACACACACACCTACACACGCGCACACACACACACACACTCACACACACTCTCTCTCTTACACACACTCTCTCCCACACACATGCAAACACGCACACTCTCTCCCACACACACTCACTCACACTCATGAACACACACACCTACACATGCGCGCACACACACACACACAACACCTTTTCTTTTCAGTGACCAGTCCCTTTGTGTTCCAGAGTGGGAAGCTGGAGTCTGAGACGGGAACCACAGAAGAGCACAGCCTGAACAAAGAAGCTCGCAGGTGGGCCACCCGCATGGCCCGAGAACACAAGAACATCATCCACAACCAAAGGGTGAGTTCTGTCCCCCATTCCCCAAACACGAGAACACAAGAACATCATCCACAACCAAAGGGTGAGTTCTGTCCCCCATTCCCCAAACACGAGAACACAAGAACATCATCCACAACCAAAGGGTGAGTTCTGTCCCCCATTCCCCAAACACGAGAACACAAGAACATCATCCACAACCAAAGGGTGAGTTCTGTCCCCCATTCCCCAAACACGAGAACACAAGAACATCATCCACAACCAAAGGGTGAGTTCTGTCCCCCATTCCCCAAACACGAGAACACAAGAACATCATCCACAACCAAAGGGTGAGTTCTGTCCCCCATTCCCCAAACACGAGAACACAAGAACATCATCCACAACCAAAGGGTGAGTTCTGTCCCCCATTCCCCAAACACGAGAACACAAGAACATCATCCACAACCAAAGGGTGAGTTCTGTCCCCCATTCCCCAAACACGAGGACACAAGAACATCATCCACAACCAAAGGGTGAGTTCTGTCCCCCATTCCCCAAACACGAGAACACAAGAACATCATCCACAACCAAAGGGTGAGTTCTGTCCCCCATTCCCCAAACACGAGAACACAAGAACATCATCCACAACCAAAGGGTGAGTTCTGTCCCCCATTCCCCAAACACTGGGCCAAGCGAGCACATCAAAATCATCCAAACCAGAGCTTGCGTTCTGCCCCGATTCCCCAAACAGTGCACCTCCTGACTGTTCTACATGGTAAAGGTGTTCAGAGGGTAGAACCAAGCAGGCGATAGGCTTCTCTACACCATGACACCCAAAGTGTAGTAAAAGTCTGAGATGTCCTCTATTGCGTACCTCAATGACCTTGTCAATCTTTACTGATGTGTATCAGACATCACCAGCCTGTACTGGACATCATCGATATGTACCCGACATCGCGAGTCTTCATCATCGATATGTACCCAACATTGCGAGTCTTCATCATCGATATTTACCCGACATTGCGAGTCTTCATCATCGATATGTACCCGACATCGCGAGTCTTCATCATCGATATGTACCCGACATTGCGAGTCTTCATCATCGATATTTACCCGACATTGCGAGTCTTCATCATCGATATGTACCCGACATCGCGAGTCTTCATCACCGATATGTACCCGACATTGCGAGTTTTCGCCATCGATATTTACCCGTCATTGCGAGTCTTCATCATCGATATGTACCCGACATTGCAAGTCTTCAGCAGACATTGCTGACCTTTTAGGGTACCCTCAAAGTTCCGTCATTAATAATAACAAAGTTCCATCGATTCACCTATTGGTTGGTCTATGAAACGCACCATAAAGGATTGGAACTAGTAACATCTCCCGCGAGCATCTAGCAAGCAGACTTGTGCGAAAATCGTTGTCGCTGAGAAGCTCTAGTGCAGTTTTATTTTGGGTGGAAAATGAAGACATCAGTATGCTCATCTGTGGGTGTTCTGCAAGCAGTGTTACAGCACCGGGGGGCATCGAGAAGCTGGCAATTTACTGTTTTTTACTTGTCTTTCTGGCTTTGTGATTCAGAGGTCTATTGTTAGATCTCGGGCATCTTTGCGGCATTTTCAGCTCCCACAAGCGATGTGTGATGTGCGAAAAGATGTGATGTGTGAACGGATGTGATGGGTGAAAGGATGTGAGAGGTTCAGGAAGGGAGTAAAGGTTAGAGCGGCTCTGTGCTATCTCTGAGTACACACGGTTATCAGAATCGCTTTCTCCGGCTTGCTCTCTCTGTACCACACGAACAGAACAGGCCGAGATCGTCACCCAATCGATGCCTCCACTCTGGCGTCCGTAGGGAAAAAAAGCTCCATAATCCAGGATGTACGGAATTTCCAGCTCGTGTTTTATCGGCTTTGCTTGAGATCAGATGGAAGCGGTCACAGAGGTGACGTTCAGATGGAAAGCAGGGCATTGTGGGTTTAGTGTGACGGCTGCTTACGTAGCCGATCCTGGGGATCAGCGGGTAAAGTCCGAAAAGGCTGTGGTGTGTGCGGGTGTATCACTGTTTGTCTTTGTCGCTGGATAAACGTTGAAACCACACACTTTATTGTAAACATATTTTGTACATACCCGTAGAAATATATCGGATTACAGAACCATTAACGTCCATATGAAAGTCATGTTTCTTCCCATTAAAGCCAAATTCAATCAGAATGTCGGTTTATGACTTTATCCAGGAATTAGCCATTGGAAAAAGCCTTTGGGGAACTTTTAGTGTATTCAGTATGTTTTAAAAAAATAATAATTTGTGTGATATGTCTACGTGTGTGTAGACACACATTACCTGTTTGCTGAGCACACACTCTTATCCAGACCAAATCACATTCTAGATAATATCCAGTTATACAGCTGCATATTTACTAAGACATGGTTGATTAAGGAACTTTCTCTAAGGTGGAAAGTAGCCTGGTCCCTGGTTCCTACTGCACTATTACAACAGACTGCTATCCCATATATACTGTATGGAGTACTGTATAGGGTGACTGCTCTGTACGTGATTCATACTACATATTATTTTCATTTTATGCCAATGACATGTAAGCATTTCCCTTAATATGTCTATGACCTTTTGTTGAGTTTATTTACTAAATGAAGCAATCCTTGATGAGTTTCAGAACTGGATGGTTGTGTCTGACGTTGCGTTTCGGTTCTTTTATCCTTAGGCTCTGGAAGAGTGCGAGACTCACGGGGTCCAGCCTTCGGAGCAGAGTCGGAATGACCTGGAGCTGAAGATGGAGGAGACCAAGGAGAACATCCGAAAAGCAGAGGTAGCGTTGGCGCACGAGCGCGCCCCTGTGTGCGGGTGTACGCCTGTGTGTTTTTGTGCACGTGTGTTTGTGTGCTTATTCAGAGTCAGTCTATATGCATGTGCGTGTGTGTAGTGTAGACAAGTGTGTCTGAATTTCTGTGCTCTTCTGTGAATGTGTGTGTGTTCGTGTGTGAGTGTGCGAGTGTATGAGTGTATGAGTGAGCATTGTGTGCTTGTTTAAGAGAAACCTTATAACCGGCCAGGGCAGTTGTGCTCTCTCTGTGATGAATACATTAACCTTCTGAAAATGTGTCATCTCCAGTGTTTTATTTCCCCTCAATCGATCGTTTGAGAGCGCAGCCTGGTCTCTGCTCTGATCAAACACATCCTCTGTCCTTTATCCAAACGAGAGGTGTCTGCTGCCCCCTGCTGGACAACTCATAAATATCTACGTGATGGTGATGGAAGCTGTAAAATTGTATTGTCTTAATCAGTAAATAACTGTCGAATGACACAATGTTATTTAAGACATGAAAATGTTCAGCTGGTCTGAAAGTAATTTAAACAAATAAAGCAAATGTTTTCTTTTTTCCAGCATTCAGTATACAAATTCCATTAGTTTAATAAGCAGTATTAATATTTAATTACCCATTAAGAGCTAATGGACTAAAAAAAAAAAAGTGTACATTTGAGAATCATCATCTTTTATTTTGAGTGTCGTGCAAAGCAGGAAGTGGCAGATAAAAACAGTCCAATAGCCTACAGAAAGTGTACTTAACATAAAATATTTAAAAGCTGCGTATCCTGTTAATTATCACCGCTGCTTAAATCTTTTGTATTTTTTTCTTTTTTTGTTGGGAGACAAAGGGGAAGAGCTGAAAGGGTCTGTCATGTGTGGAGTCCATGTAGTTTAATTTAAGTGTTGTGTGTTCTGTAACTTATTTAACAAGAGCATTATGGATTCATGTTGCTATGGCTTTAAACACATGTACGCAACGCAAAGGCTGAGGCTTTAGACTCGTGGGCATTGGGCTGGTGAACCAATGTAGATGTGCTGAGTAACCATAGACGCTTTGACAATGATAGACTTGCTGATCCAGGAGCCTGGATCGTGGAAGTCGATTGGACAGATGGACATAGCAGCATGTCAGTCAGAGAAGCGAGCTCACGTTTTCTCGTGGAGGAACGACCCCCCCCCCCCCCTCACCACGAGCGCTCACGGCAAAAGAAGGGCCAATTATTCCGTCCTACACCTCTCGCTCTCTGGCTCCTGATTGGTCCCCGAGGGACTACCTCGTGTCCAGTTGCACTGGACTATGTAGAATTCCTGCTGCATTCGCTGAGAGACTCCAGGATTCATACACATCTCCCCGAGCTTTTTCCCCCCACTTAGAACGCGCGTACAGAGGATGTGAAAATTAAAATCTTTACACTTCTATTTACGGAATCGGGTATTGGAGATTTCACTTGCCCTTTCTCATCGTAAGACTTTATTCGATTAGACCTCAGAATTTCATTAGTTGAAGGGCAGCAGGGATATTAAAATATAAAACATCTCATGCAAAATGACGGCCTGGCAGATAGACATGTCTGACTGCAAACTGCAGCAGCCATTAATCCCCAGGAATCGGCAGGTTTTTTTATTTTTTTTATTTGTATGAGGTCAAATGAAATTGGACACTGGCTGGGTTTGAGGAAAAGGTCACGATTGCTGCGTGTAGCTCCCTAAAAATAGCACGAGGTAATTTCTTCCATAGTCGTCTGGAAAAGGGCCCGTTTGTGCTACCGGACCCCAGCCTCTCAGCAGGCATTTGGTCTTGGTGCTGACACATCATATGTCTTCCCTTCAGATCAGATGGAATATGTCTTGTCTGTGTTTCCTCGTGTTTTCTGAGTATGTGTGTGTGAGGTGGTGGAGTGATGTGTGCTGGTTTTTACTGTGTTGTGTGAGCTTGCTCTGAGTATGTGTGTGTGAGGTGGTGGAGTGATGTGTGCTGGTTTTTACTGTGTTGTGTGAGCTTGCTCTGAGTATGTGTGTGTGATGTGGTGGAGTTTGCTGGTGTGTGCTGGTTTTTAATGTGTTTGACTGTGGTGTTTCCTGTGAATCTGTTTAGCTCTGACTGGTGATATTCTGCTTTCTCCAGACAGTCAAGCTGAAGGCCGAGGCCCGATTGGACCTCCTGAGGCAGGTGGGCGTGTCTGTGGACACCTGGCTGAAGAGCGCCATGAATCAGGTGATGGAGGAGTTGGAGAATGAGCGCTGGGCCACCCTTCCCTCCCTGACTACCCACGATCCTTCACTCTCGGTGAGCACCTTCACTCGCGTGCGCCACGTTGCCTGCCCACCCCAGTTGCCCTCGATTCTTCACCCGTCGTGAAGGTCTTTGCAACCTTATACTACACAATCTCTCCGAGCGACACTACCCACAATCCCTCACTCCCCAAGAGCACAGTGTGTGCATTGTTAGACCATTCCAAACCACTTCTTTGCTTCTTACCCTTTTGTTGAAACACTGATTTTCCAAAAGATTACCCAAGGTCCTTCACTCATGAAGTCAAACCTTCTTGTGTACCTGTACACCATTCTGATTTCCCACAATCCTTCAGTGCAGTTCACTCCCCCGCGATCACACCCACTACATTATACACACACCATTTTATACACTTCTCTTCACTCCACATATACTTTCTAACTCAAACCCAATACTTATGTTGGTTGGTCCTCTTAAAGCTAGTGTCCTCTTAAAGCTAGTGTGTTGTTAGGAGAAGGCATGTACAGCATTGGCACACAGTCTCCCCCCCCTGCCCATGAAAACACGGTAATTACTGTGAACCTCAGAGCGAAAGAGTGCAGCTTTTCACACCGGACACGGCACATTTCCCAACACAAATACCAGCCACCCTGTTACATCATTAAAATAACAACCCGCATGCGTTCCTTTCTGGTGCCGTCATCGTTATTGTGTTTAAGACAAAACGGGTGCCAGACACACCCCCCATGCCCCCCACTCACCACCGGCTTCCAGATGGCTGTGGGAGGGATTCTGACGTCTGATACCAGCCTGAAGGGGAGGGGTGGGGTATAGTCACCTGTCAGACCAGCATCCCTGTGCATGGGTAGCGTTAGCAGATCCAGCCTGACTCATAGGCCAGGTCAGACCCCTTTATGGGAAGAGCCACTGTCTTTGGAGCAGCACTGAGTGACATGTGGTGACAGCAAGGCTAGTCTTCAGCTGTCACCCAGTGGAGCACGACCGCACAGCCCAACCCAGCCCAGCACAGCCCAGCACAGTACAGCACAGCCCAGCACAGCACAGCACAGCACAGCCCAACACAGTGCAACACAGCACAGTACTGTACAGCCCAATGCAGCACACCACAGCCCAGCCCAGCAGATCAGAACAGCAGAACACAGCAGGTCAGAACAGAGCCGAACCGAGCAGCAGAACAAACCAGCTCTTGTTTGGGGTGTTTTAAGCACGTGTTCCCCAGTCCCGAGGTGATGCGTGGCCTGGCGCAGCTTGCGGGAACGCTCTGTTTGCAGCGAATAAACAGAGCATGCCCCCCCCCCACCCCCCCCCCCACCTCATCTGTCTGATTCATGGCACGGGGGGGGAACGTGCTGGGTATAATTAAACGCCTGAGTATTTTTTCTCCGGTTGACACCGAGGTAAACGGACTTGTCCTAAATTAAGTGGTTCGGAGAGAGAGCCGACACCACGGGGGACGATGGCAGCATCTCTGTCAGGATCGTTGTCCTCGTTGTCCTAAATCATCGCTCTCGTCCCGTGTGCTCCAGGGGATTTAGAATCACTTTCGGCGTGTCGTTACATCTTAAAACATCTGCATGCCGTCTATCTCAACAAATATGACAAAACTGCTTATTTTACCGTGCATCAATGGGTTCGGAAGGCATTTGCTCATATAGACAGCATTAATTTCCTCTGTTCGTTAAATTGCGTTCTATAACCATCAAAAACTACATTTAAAAAAATCCAAGGGTGTTGTCTGAGTCAGTATCCAAATACATTATTACCACAAGTCCTCTGCGTTTATAGCTGGCTCCATGCAGGAAGTGAAAGTGTTGAGTTCCTCTGTCAGGACTGACACCATTAATGCAGTATTATGATAATTTGAGGAAAGGAAATTACTAATGGGACTGTAGCTTCAAACTTGCATGATGGAAGTTCATTCATATGCAAATTCTAACTCCTGCAATATTGTCAGAGAGAGAGAGGAGGGGAGGAGGAGGGGGGGAGGGGAGGAGGAGGGGGGGAGGGGGGGGAGGAGGAGGGGGGGAGGGGAGGAGGAGGAGGGGGGGGAGGGGAGGAGGAGGAGGGGAGGGGAGGGGGGGAGGGGAGGAGGAGGGGGGGAGGGGAGGGGAGGGGAGGGGGGGGCGTTTTAACACCATTATACCTGAGAAAGACTCAAAGCGCTTTACAGTGATGAGGGGGAAGCTTGCCTCTACCGCCACCAATGGTAGTGGCAGCATTATATTTTCCCCAATCAGAAAGAAGGTTGCAGGTGTTATTCCAGGGTCATTGTACACTTGAGCATGGTGCTGAACATGAGTTCCTTTACAGTAAATATCCATTTGTGTTTATCAATCATATGTAAAGAATATCAGCTGTCATCATTCTCACGGATGTAGTGAAATTTAAGCTAACTGTGGCATAGGCCCACTTCTGTGTTATAAATTGCATGGCTGCATTTGGCCTTGTGTGATTAAATTAATATTCCAATCAATTCATTTGTCAGTGCAATTGTAAATAATTTAGTGCCTCTCACAATGGGTAGTTAAATAGAGCCAAATGAGTCTCGCATCTGCTTGGTGTGCCTCATACCATATTTTCGACCTCACAGTCAATGTATGCACTGCGGAGAAAGCCATCTTAAACTGGATATACAGTGCCCTCCATAATGTTTGGGATAAAGACATATTTTTCTTGATTTGGCTCTGTACTCCACAATTTTAGATTTGTAATCAAATCAACATGTGTTTAAAGTGCAGATTCTCAGCTTTTATACATTTTATTTGGGCCATGTAGAAATTACAGCACTTTTTATACCCGTTTCTGGGGACTGTATATGCTATATGTGCCTCTTGGGTATGCTTCCTGCACTGATCTATATCTACTGGATATAACTGGATTGGATACTCTCACCCATCTTAACTTCAGTTGAAGGACTGCCATCTGAAGGGATGTGGGTCATAACCCAGCTGACAGAATATTATACGACTTGTCATTACTGCGTAAAGACAGTGAGCCGCTCCATGATTGTTATTCAAACAGCAGCGTGCCATCAGAGCCAAGGTGCTTTAACCCTCATATCCTCAACAGTTTATGACGCCTTTTATGTTTGGGGTCAAATTGACCCCTAAAGTTTAAAGTGACATAAAACTATTGTAATTTAAAAATTCTGACACTTTCTGTTTCATCTTTTGTGTGTCTCCCAATTGTCTAGCCTTTAACCCTCAAATAAAAAAAACCTGTGATGAAACATCTCATTTTAGAGCCTGAGGTAAGTGAAGGTTTGTGAAGTTTAAAACCTGTATGGGAAAGTGGCAGCAAAAATCACCCAAACAAAATTTTAAAAAAGGTTGTATATTTTTTGCACAACAGCTTTCAATGCAAAGTTGGTACAGGACTTTTGAAAACATAGTATTATGTTTATTGCAGGTTTACTATTTAATCCCAACAATTTAAGTCATATAGTGTCAAGATTAAAAAAATAAGGTTAATTGGTTTTTGAGAGACGTCACTGAATCGGGTCAAATTGACCCTGAACATAAGATAAATATTTTCCTTCCTTTTTTTCAAGAAGCCCACGCCTGCTGTTTATTCACTCAGACACTAATTTACAGAGTGCATTTGTCAGTCTTTAATCCTGTCAACGAGAGCAGTGGTGGTAATCTAATAGGGAAAACTGTAAAAATGTGCAGGTTTTTTTTCAGTGGTTGCTGGAGCTGTATCAAGAGAAAACATCCTTCAATAAATGTAGTAACTATTTACATTGTAGAATGAATGAGCAAATAAAATAAAAAAACACTACTTTATCAGCAAGGTCCTTAAAGTTTATGCTGGTAAAGTAACTCTCAAATCTAGATTTTATTCAGTGTCTTTCTCTTGTATCTTTACAGAGAAAGCCACAAAACAGCGAGTAAACTAATCTTATCACACAAACGTGTGTACTTGTTGGAATCTGAGCCAATCAGAACTGACTCACAACCATTTTAGTGGAGCTATTACTTCAGTATGTACTTTTCTTTTACACATGTTGTTTTAAGTCTGAAAATAACACTCTCCCACAGACTTTAAAAAAAAAATTTTAAAAACTGCTTTGTTGAGAAGTTTGACCTCGCGATAGGGGAAGACGAGGCCCACTTAGAAGGATGGCGGCTCAGTGACTCCGCCCCCGCTTCCTATGGGAGTCTGAACACAGGGCCGCGTTTAACCGGCTCTCGTTCGCATTAATCATTCTGCTCATGTCATACTGCAGAGCGCTTTCTCCACCAACGGGGAGGAGGGAGAGAGAGAGAGCTTAGTCTCGAGATGTTCCCAAAAGAGCGCTTCTCAAACCGTTTAAAACCCGGGCCCTTCTGTAGTTATCCCATTTCATTTAGTCGACGTCTAATTACATGCCGTGCTGCCCAGGGTGCATTCCCCAAAATAGTTTGTGATTTGATGTGATACGAAGTAAAACTTTATCATTGTCCCCATGATTTTGGCAAGGACAGCTTCTTAGGAACTAAACAAGGCATTAATGCTAATTTGTGATGCAAGCACACTGTCCTTAGAGCGTGAGCAAGAAGGAACTGTTCATTTATTATCTCATTCGCACACAATGCACATCTGTGTACTAACTACTATTATCTGTGTGTCTGTCCGTAGTCACACATAACATCCACACACATGTACAGTCCGTTCCATAAGTATTTGGACAGTGACACAATTGCTACACTGTTCACTCGATATGGACGTAAAACCCTCAAATTTAAGCTGAAAGTCTGCACTTTAACCTCATAGTCACTGTTTCATTTCAAATCCAATGTGCTGGAGTACAGAGCCAAAACAACAAAAATTGTGTCACTGTCCAAATACCTATGGACCTGACTGTATACACAGGCTCTTGTATATGAGCCACAGAGGTGACTTTGAAATACTAAGCTGCTCTTTGCAGTGGAAGCCCAGCTGTCAATGTACTAGTGTTACGGGGGTGCTTATTTTAGGGACTATCCCAGGAATACGAGAATCACGGCTCCTTAAAATGGGTCGACCGAGTTAACTTTTGAGGGCACACCCATTTACGCACAGGAGGAACAGGATCGTCTGTCTTCATTCATTAGAACAAATAAAAGATTGGAGTTTAGTGTGTCGGTTCTGGAGCGAGCGAGACTTCCCCTGCCTCCTTCCTGTCCTCGGTTGTTTCTGGAATCGGGGCATTGTTGTCTCCAGGTCAGGTTGCCGTTACCTGTCCCTCGGGGCCTGGGCCTAGGCTCCAGGTGGCACACCTGATCCACAAGCCCCACTGAGAGTCCCACAGGTAGTGCAGGGAGGGCGGAGCCTAATCGCCTTACAGCGGGATCAGGTGACCGTGGAAACCGCGCCTCCCCCAACGGTCCTCCTCCCCCGCCCGTCTGGCCAGTGCAGTCCGAGCTGTCGACCGTGAGACCGCACGCGCGATCTGTCCTCTGGGACCCGCCGCGCTGAAAACACACACTGGTCTGACCCCTGACCTCTCGGGTGGGTTTTTGTGTCGGCAGGCCACAGCCGATTTCGAGAGGGAGGAGGGCGAGGAGTTGGAGGACAACATGGAGGTGTTCGATGACAGCAGCTCCAGCCCTTCCGGCACTCTCCGCAACTACCCCCTCACCTGCAAGGTCCTCTATTCCTATAAGGTAATGGACAATACACACACACACACACACACACACACACACACACACACACACACACACACGTCAGTAAGGTGCAATGCTCCCGTGATATAACGGGAAACACACACAAGTCCCACCAGTGAGGTGTTGTAGTCATGAAACGTAGCGGAAAGTAAACGGATACAGCTCTGAAGTTCTCCGGTCAAACTGTCTCAAGGTCATCAAACACACGCAGATGTTTACAGACGCGCAATATACAAACAAAGCAGCAGAGTTCTGTGCTCCTATCGCGAATCGCAAAAACACTTTCTTTCTCTCCGTATCTCACGCTCACCCGCGCACACAGACACACAAATTCTAGATAAATATCTTCGACCGCAAAATTTCTTCCACAAGTTGGCGCAAAGGTCATCTTTGTTTAGCTAAAACAGCGGCGATAGCGGGGCGGGTGGTTGGGGGTGGGGGTTCGGCTCTTTCTGTTCTGTCGCGCTCTCAATGTGACTCTTAGCCGTCTCTTCTACAAATTGCGTCACGCCTGATATCGACGGTGATTATCTCAGCTACATACAAACACCAGCACACACACAGACACACACACACACACGCGTGAAGAGATGCCCTATGTGTGCCTGGAGGGAGCGGTTTCAGCCACACAGAACGGTGTTCTGAGCCTGTCTCTCTCTCTCTCTGTCTGTCTGTCTGTCTGTCTGTTTCTCAGGCTTCCCAGCCCGACGAGCTGACCATCGAGGAGCAAGAAGTGCTCGAAGTCATCGAGGACGGGGACATGGAGGACTGGGTGAAGGTACGAGAGACGCCATAACGCCATCAAAGCATTTACCTCAGAGGGCAAGAATGCATTTCTCTCCTCAAGTGTGTGACTTATCCTTCCAGCCCACCAGAAGCATTAAAACGAGTGTTGCGTGACGGTCTGGGCTTAGTGTGTACATCAGTGCCAAAACACTATCCCAGAGTTTCACTTTTCCAGATAGATATTAAATGTATGGTCTAAATACAGTAATGACAGGATGGGTTTGTTAATGGACACTTTCTAAGATACAATATGCCCCCCCCCAATGGTCTATGTATGTTGTAAAACTGGAGATCGTCCGTTTTGGTACTTTCGCCTGTGAAAGTTAAGGCTGCTAAAATGATTAAGATGAACTACATCTTAGATTGGCTGGCACCAGGCAGTGTTTTGTTTTGGTTACGGAGCTTGGTTAGGAAGGTCAAAAGGTCATAACCTGGTCAGGATTGTGGCATATTTAGCTAACCCTAATTGCATAGATGAAACTTTGTAAATGGATGAATTATATGTGCACATATTATACAGGAACTGTGGAAGCCAACCCACATATGAGTTTTGGCAAAGCAAATAAATGATGATAATCATAATAATAACAGCCCTGATTAAAATAAAGCAGGGGTCCTCAGTCTTATCCAGTAAGGGCCGGTGGGGGTGCAGGCTTTTGTTCCAACCAAGCAGTAACACACCTGATTCTATAGCGTTAGGTCCTTAGCAAAGACTCTAGTGGTTGATCAGTTGAATCAGGTGTGTAACTGCTTGGCTGGGACAAAAGCCTGCACCCAAACGGGTCTTTTATGGATAAGATTGAGAACCCCTGAAATAATGCATTCTGCCAACATATGATCGTGCTTGATCCCTATTATAGCTATGTTGCTGTTGCTGTAACCCAGCCAGGCACAACTACTGAAATTAATATCTTGGTGCACTTTGGTGCAATGCATCAGAAAGGCAGCCGTTCACCCTACGAATAGCACAGCGGCGGGCAGTCAGAGAGATGGAGAAGTTCTGGAGGGAGAGGTAGGATCGATTTCTAGGAGGGCTGATAGTTTGATAGATATGTAGTTGAATAGATGGATGGCTTAATAGAGTCATTAGACAAGTTGTCTGGGACTCTGGAAGGACGGCAATTTGCTTCCCTCTCTCTGCTGTGTGGTGTCTGAACATGGTGTCTGAACATGGGGTCCATTCGATGCTGCCATATAGTCTGTAGGTAAGGCGGCTGTGTGTGCTTGTATGTGGTGCTTGCATGAAGTGCCTGAATATGGTATCTATGTAGAGCAGCGATCTCCAACCCTGTTCCTGGAGATCTACTGTCCTGTAGGTTTTCATTTCAACCCAAATTTGGCGCACATGATTCTACAAATTAGCAGCTCAATGACATCTCTAGCAGTTGAATGAGGTGTGCTTTGTTAGGGTTGAAGTGAAAACCTACAGGATGGTAGATCTCCAGGAACAGGGTTGGGGACCACTGTTATATTGTGGTGCGCCCCAGACGTGCTTGGATACCCCACGTAACACAGCTGAGCCTTGCTCCCTCCAACCTGCAGGGGGTCATCAATGTTCTCACCTGGGGCTGTGAGGGAGGGGGTGGTGCTAGTGGGCCTCCATTTTGTGTTTGAGAGCCAGACAGCGCTGCGATTGTGGAACGTCTTCCTTTCCCGCGTCGTCCTCCGCCGAATTCACACTTCGGCAACAGGGGCGGGGCTCCGTTTCCCCGGCAACACCCTGTGCCATAGCGTGGGCTTCTCTCCCAGTACTCCCCTGGCAGATGTGTCATCACACAAAAACAAACTGTATCACAAACCAGGGGGGTATTTCACAATTACTGAGTTAGCTGGATCACTGCACTGAGTAAAATCCGGTTCGGCTCTTTTTTACATCAGTTCATGTTCCAGATTTGGGAGGGTTCCGGGTTTTACTCAGTGCAGTTATCCAGCTAACTCAGTAATTCCGCTTTTTGAAATACCCCCAGGAGTGCACACACTCAGCCCAGATTAAAACCGACCTTCGACACCAGACTGGCCCATCTGAACCTTGGCCGTTGTTGACGGAGCGCTCTTTTTAAAAAAAAACCCAGCCAAGCCTCACTCTGCTGTAATATTAGTACATATAATACGACTGCACGTTTGATTAACTGCTGCGATGTTCACGCTCTCCGGGGGTCTGTGTTTCAGGCGAGGAATAAGACGGGGCACGTGGGCTACGTCCCAGAGAAGTACCTGCAGTTCCCCACCTCAAACAGCCTCCTCAGCATGCTGCAGTCCCTGGCAGCCCTCGATGCTCGATCCCACACCTCCAGTAACTCCACCGAGCCAGAGCTGGCCTCAGGCAGCATGAACGGAGATGCCAACTGTGAGTGACACTTGCACACACATACGCCACACACACACACACACCACATACAGCACTGTATACACACATACACACACACACACTTGAATCGTGACCTTAAAATCGAAAGTCAAATCGAATCGCGGATTTGGAGAATCGTGACACCCCTAATACACACACACACACCACATACAGCACTGTACACACACACACAGCATTGTATACACACACACACGCACATACAGCACTGTACACGTGCCCACACATACCCCACATACAGCACTGTACATGTGCACACACAGCACTGTATACACGCACACACACACACCGCATACAGCACTGTACACACACACACATACACCATATACAGCACTGTACACACACACACACACACACATACCACATGCAGCCCTGTACACACACACACCGCATACAGCACTGTACACACACACACACACACACACACACCATATACATCACTGTACACACACACATACCACATACAGCACTGTACACACACACACAGCACTGTACACATGCTCGCACATACATCACATACAGCACTGTACATGTAACACACACACACCACATACAACACTGTACACACACACACACACACAGCACTGTACACACACATACCACATACAGCACTGTACATGTAACACACACACACACACCACATACAACACTGTACATGTGCACACACACACACACACACACACACACACACACACACCCACACCCCACATACAGCACTGTACACACACACACACACACCATATACAGCACTGTACATGTGCACGCACCACATACAGCACTGTACACATGCTCAAACGTACACCACATTCAGAGCTGTATACGTGTGAATATACTGATCTATGGAAGCACATAGACTTTCCAGACAACCAATGATCATTTTTGCTTATTATTGGAGTGTCTTATCAAAATAATAATCCACAATCCAGAATATAGTAGGATGCAGTAGACTTGTGCTTGGTAGACCTTCTTCTTTGTCCTGTACTAATCATGTTGTCATACAGATAAGTGTTGATACATAGCCTCTGTATGGAATAGTCCTGGGATGGTTTTTTTGTGTATAATGACAACATGCCCTTGTTATGAAATAAAATACCTGATTTTAAAACTAAAAACGATTTCTGCAATGATGGCCACTGCTACCATCTAGTGGACAGGGAAGGTAATTGAAGATGGAATGTCATTGATTTTGCAACGCAAACTGTTTTACAGAAGGTTGAACTGGTTTACTGTACTATGTTTAGGCCATCTTTTATTCAGGATTTTGTGGACTGAGTAGGAAGTAGGAACTCTGATATTGATATTCAGCTGAAGTTTTTTTTAGTTTGTGTTTGACAATACGAGTGAGTGGTACTGATACTGATCTTGGTACTGATACTGTGATCTTTTCCACTTCATCCCTCCATAGTGAGCTTTGTGAAGGCCATGTATGACTATGAGGGCCAGACAGACGACGAGCTGTCCTTCCCTGAGGGAGCCATAATCCGCATCCTCAACAAGGACAACCAGGAGGATGATGGCTTCTGGGAAGGAGAGTTTAACGGCCGTGTGGGAGTCTTCCCTTCTGTATTGGTGGAGGACCTGACTGGCTCAGAAAACGGAGACACACAGTGGTGCCCTGACTCACAGGTACCACACACACGCACGCGCACACACACACTACACACACGCACGCACGCACACTCACAAAGGTACTACGCACACACACGCACACACACTCACACAGGTACTACACATACACACACAGGTACCACACACACACGCACTCACGCACGCGCACACACACACACACACACACTCACACAGGTACTACACACACACACACACACACACTCACACAGGTACTACACACACACACACACAGGTACTACACACAAACTCACACAGGTACCACACACACACACACACAAGCACACACACTCACAAAGGTACTACACTCACGCACGCATACACGCACACACACTCACACAGGTACCACACATACACTCACACACATACACACACTCACAAAGGTACCACGCACTCGCACGCACACACACACACTCACACAGGTACTACATATGCACTCAAACAGGTACCACACTCACACATGAAACAAATGAAACAAATAAAGGCTAGAAATATTTTACTTTGTGTGTAATGAATCTATAATCTATGAAAGTTTCACTTTTTGAATGGAATTATGGAAAAAAAACAACTTTTCCATGATATTCAAATTTTTTGGAAAGGATCTGTATATATATACATATATATATACACACACACGTAAGCATGTATGCACAATACATGCTTACACACGCACATAGACAGGAACATGCATGCAACAATATACACAGGTCCATATTCACATGTCTGTATATGTATGCAACAAACATGTATCCATGCAAAGTTCACACATTATCTTGCGTGAACAATATCCCAGCAGCAGAAAGGGGCGCAGAATGACGCTCAGACTGAATGGTAGACAGCCCGTTTCCTGTGCTTTCATTGGTCACTGTACTGTGCATTATCTGATCTGATACTGTGCTTCTGAAGTCTTGATTGGAGCAGGAGGGGCTGTATCCTTCCTGCAATTAAGCTGTTTACAAGACAACTCTTTATCAAAGGGCCACATAATCTAGGGTGGGTTCTCCTGTCATTACCCACAAGCCTGTGCGTGTGAGCGCAGTCAGTGCCGAGGGCCGCCTGTAATTCCCGCTCTCTCCTGCAGGTGTCCCCTTCCCAGCAGCTGCACCCCTCCCTGCCCCCGCTTCCCCTGTACGACCAGCCGCCCTGCAGCCCCTACGCCAGCCCGGAGGGCGGTACGGCGCCCTCTTTCCCCCGCTCGCCCTCCGTCAACGGCGACCACAAGCTGACGCCCACGTCGCACAAGGCTCCCGCCCACAGTAAGGCTCCCGCCCACAGTAAGGCTCCCCCCTCTCCCCCAGGGACCAAGGGCCAAAACACACCTCACGCAAATACGCAAATGTGGACGCTTCGAGCTACGCAAACAGTTTTTCTTTTGCCATGACATTTGTGAAAGACAAACCGGAGGAAAGCACGGATCGAACAAGAAAGTTGTTTACTGTTGTTGCCTGCTATAGCGTCCCTTGCTGCAACGCTCTGGCTTGTCTTTCACAAATGTCATGGCAAAAGAAATGTCATTGCGTAGCTCCAAGCGTCCACGTTCGCGTATTTGCGTGAGGTACGTTTCTGGCCTAAGAGTGTAGGTGGAGGAACACTCAGATACACAGTGGCTACAGTGCAAAAAATTTCTGTCATGTTTTTTAGTCTTGTAATGTGACTTAAAATCTTTTTTTTCTCAGTAGAAAAATATTAGCTTGTTTTAAGTAACTTTTTGCTTAACAAGTGAAATTATCTCACCTCATTGGCACATCTTATTTAGCAAAAAGAGTAATAGAAATAAGATTTTAAGTGTAAATATGAGACTAAAATGCTTGTTAAGATTTACGGTTTTTGCAGTGTATCGTTACTACAGTTAAAGGCTTATACAGCCTATACAGTCTACTCTACTGCACTCCCCCCTGTTCTCTACTGGTCAAAGGGGTGAAATTCATCATAGAACTGTATCATTTTGTGAGGGAATTAGTGAAGGAACCTGCTCACCATAAGAATGTATTAACCCAGGGGATGTGAACCGTTGGCAAGACTGAAATGATGTCATTGATATTTGGCGGATGTGTGCGTGGGTTGTAGTGGGCTGGAATATGAATATGTCTGCTTGTTGTTCCCTATCACTGTTTCTCTCTCAAATTACATTTGTACTTCATTGGCATGTCTTTAAAATGTGCAGTACGGTGGTAAAAATGGCGGTAATAGTGACCTTATGATCAGGGGCATCGCCAGGGATTTTAGGCCCCATGAAAAGATCTCGCATTGGGCCCTGCCACTCCAAGAAAAAATAAACCGTTAGTTGAATTAGTACATAGTATATAAAATATTCCATTAATGGCTATTTCAATAACCGACTAATAAAAAGTTGTTACTCCTATATTATAATATTTTTTGAGGGCTCCTGTCAGTCAGGGCCCTTGGTATCGTCCTAACTCCCCCTCCCCATATGGTGGCGCTGTGTAAGATACCAATGGTAAAATTGCTTTGTGATGTAATACTTTAAGTCTCTGACTGTAGCTCCTCTGTTTCACTCACAGATCACAGCAGTAGCCTGGGCTCGGACTCCACAGGTTTCCCCCAGCCTATGAGGCTCACCTCTGATAGTGGACCCGGGAAGCTACGACCTGTAAGCGCTCTTCTTCTACTCCCGCTGACCCTCCCCTTCCCCCCCTTCCACTGATACCCCAACCTTCTCTTAATGGAGCCTTTATACTGCCGTCCCTCTGGAAGTAATGTGTAGGTAAACCACAGGCATGGGTTTCATTTAAACTTTGGAGAGGACGCATTGCTGGGCCGCCTCGTCTCACGTAGTCAAACCTCAAGTCTCACGAGCGTACTAGCGAGTCTAGCAATTAATTAATGTGAAATACCCCCCCCCCCAAACCTACGTGTACAAGGTGATCCAAGTCCCACTCATTGTTCATGTGTAGATCACGCAGATGTCCACTAAATGTCCAGTAAATGTCCAGTGAATGTCCAGTAAATGTCCACTAAATGTCCATGTGAACATCACACAGGTCCTGTCCAGATCTTTTTCTCACCCAGACACTTGCCCTACGCACACCAGAGGCACCCGATGACTATCGAAGCCGGCGCTTAAAATCTCTCTGTTCAGAACCTGTCTTATTTACTTTAGTAGTTAATGCGTTTCTGCTCCTTCCTTCTCCCCGTTACAGGTGCGTGCGGCGCCCCCTCCCCCGAAACAGCACCCCCGCAGGCAGGTGGAGAAGACTGAGGAGGTGGAGATCACTCTGGTTTAAGAGCTCCGCCCTGGCGGCTCGTCGATTTGAACTGGACCTGGGCTCCCGGCCCCTCGATCCTCGCTGCAAGAGAGAGAGGGGGAGGTCGAGCAGGAGGCGCGGGGGACCACTGGCAACCCCTCCCCCCTAGAGCTCTCCTCCTTTAGCACCGGGGGGGGGAGCTGTGCTCCCCCATCCCCCCTCCCATCACCGGCAGAGTGGAGCAAAGGGAGAACACACACACACCCACACACACACACACACACACTCCTCAGAGCCACAAACGTCCGGTGCCTTTCTTGCAAATCTTTATTCAGCGGACACGTGAGGCATAGGAGCTCAGACTGAGAAGGAAGGGGGGCGGGGCAATGGGGGAGGGGGTATATCTGGGAAATTCCGGGGTTCCTCAGGCCCGGCTATATGTAGTCATATCATACGTATTTAATGTGCATTAGTACAGTACATTACTGTTGTCATAGGAATGTTTAAATAAATACACGCAACATTTTGTCATTTTAGCATTACAAAGTCGATACCGCGTGTGATACGGAGTAGATGGTATTGACACCTCTAGGCAAAAGGGAACTGTATAATGAGGCATGGAAAGAGAGCGGAGGCTGGCTCCTCCCACAGACGTCCTCGAAACCCCTGGCAAGGAGACAGACAAACGTCGCTCTTTATCTCATAGATAAGGAAAATGTGGCAAATTTCAAACAATACTAATTACACAAATATAACTCTTTTCAGCTTTTATTATGAAGACAAGGATCTGTATTACTAATATTTAGTCCTCGAGAAAAAGAAAAAAAAGAAATGCAATACAGATTAGATGATGTACGTTTTCTGAAGTGTGATCAGCGAACGTCAGGTTAATCTTTTGTGTAGCCCTGCGGTATTCCTCACTTCCTGTATCATTGCCTGACGTTATTGTTTATATACGCAAATCAATATCTGAACCAGTAGTTGAAGTGCATTATTTTTACATTAATATCTATCGTGTAACACTGCTGAAGACTGAATGGGATGTTTTTGTGACTCGAGAAACAGTATTTAATGAAGTAGAACATGGAGGCGGCGTCGACTTGCAGATTTCTTCCAACTGGAAGGAGGTGAAGATGGAAAAAGGGAAGGTTTGGTTTCTTAGGGTAACATTTCATCGCCGTTGTGAATATGAAAGATCGGATTTGGAAATGTCCCCTATTTTTTGTGTCCTTACTTTACCCTCCTTGCGGGGCAGCCGTTTCCTTCTCATTTCAAACACCTGGTTTATTTGGTTTTATTTTGTTTCTGTTTGCTTTTTTTCCCCTTCTTGCTGAAGTTTAGCTTTTTTGCTTTCTTTATGAGTGTTTCTCACAGGCAATTGTGACATGTGACTTCATGGCCTTTGATTGACACAACACTGGGACCCATTAAATTGCAGAACAGTCTTTGTCGAAAGCTGGACATCGCTACCGAATAACCATAGACTCCGCTAATATTCGTGCTAGTGCATCACGAATATGCATGCCTAAAGGCTCATTATTACAAGCTTTTGTAAAACGTGTTTCTCCAAACTTTCTGTCCAAGCTGACTGTTAAAAAGATAATTTGAAGAGCGACCATTTTAATAAATAAGAATCAGTAGCTGTGGGTTTGAAAGGAATCAGTCAGGTGTTCCAGAGGCAGGTACATGCAGGATACAGGTTTTAAGTGACACAAGTGTAGCTCAAGTTCAAGAAGAAGCATCCAGCACAATTTTAGTTCACTGCCATTTAAAGAAATCTGTAATTACAGGTGATGAAGGAGGAACAAAGTTGATTTGATGCCCAAAACATACTTGTCTTGAAGTAATTGAGCTATGTACTGTAACAATATTGTAAAAAATATTGTGTAATAGTATCCATTTATTTGGGCTTAGCAAGTGTCCATGCACAGTATATACAGATTGTAATTCTCAGCCGTTGTGCGTGTGAGTCTAGTATGTATGTATATCTCTTTTCCATGAACAAGAAACTTTTAAAGACATTAAGAATTTGACAATGTTAAAATAAAAATTCCATAGCTGAGTTTGACCTCTTGCATCCTGCGTGTATGCAAATTTATCAAAATGATTAATTGACTAACCTGACCCATTGAGATGGAAGCTATACCAGCACTTTGTTTTCTTCGTTTCCTTTCATAAACGCTGCAGTATTGCTCTTGTATGGCTGCCCCCTTGTTGGTGCGATGCCACTCTAACTTGTATGTTTTCAGTTCATTGTTTGTTCCACACATACATATATTTTTCATAGGTTCTGCAGACCAGATCTGCTTTTGACTGAGTTACTCCTGAGAGTGTCCTTTCTGGAGGGTTTGATGCTTTTGCGTGGTATTATCAAAAATAACTGATTGTTGGGACTGAGAAAATTTAATAAAAACAGTTAAAATGTTGTGGAGAGAATGTGGATTTCAACGTGAAATAAATCCGTCTAGATTCTGAAAGTAGTTGATCAGAGGGGAAGATATATACATATCTGTGCTCTGTCTGTTTTCTCTCTTCTTGTTGATCTCATTGAGATCTTTTTAATGTTATCAAACTTGTTTTGAAGTTTATGGTTTACAGCTATCCCATCATTTAAGAAAGCTGTTTTCACCCACAAACCCACATTTTTTCTTAGTAATTTCTGGCCAGTTCATACTCTTATTTGCTCAAAACTACAGCCACACTTGCCTATTGATTACTTTGGTGTTTTACATTTTTGATTTGAAGATGTTTTAGAGCTGCTATAAGATCCTTTACAACAACAGGCCTTTCCTTCAGACTGTTGCCGCGGTGACAATATCAGAGAGCAGTGGTGCAAAGTTCTTTCTGCATTTTATTGGCTGTAAAAAAGTTTGTATTTATTGTGTACAAATGTTAAATAAAAAACAAATGGAAAAAAAAATGCATATTCCTGTTTTCTGTCTGATGAATTCACACAAATAGACACATATTTATGTAATTCTACTTGTTTTGGCAGTATTGGTGGACTGCAAAGCAGGTACCATGGAAACAATGCCACCTGTGTTCAAGTACACTGCGGAAGTGTGATGTTATCCGCAACACATCATGCGTGGAGTTCAATAGTGTTTGTTGACTTACTGACTGCACAACCCCATTTCATCACAGCTTATTTCACACAAATGAATGCCCTCGTATTTATGCATAACAAGGCATGACTTTGTGTGACGCGTCTGACTTTCCAAGGAACAATGTGGTCATATAATGGGAGTGTGACCCTGTTCACCAAACATGCATCCAATAGGGTGCCTCCGGGCTAGTCCACTACAAGCATCTTCACTGGATGGAAGTGTTTCACCTCATGAGTCACCTATTGCAGCTTGAGGTCCGGGCTCCAGCTTCCACCTCCAACTGGTTGTTTGAAATTGAAAATGCTTAAACAAACAACATGGATTTTGCAGTGCCAGCCTTTTGAGGGTGGTGGTAGACAGGTGTGCATCATTGTCTGCGAGGGTTCTTTGTGTATTTATCAAAAGCCTGCTGCCACTCACTCAGCAAAATTGCATGAGCGGGGAGGGAGGGGGTGGGGGGTGTCATATCCAAGTTCCAAGAAAAACAGTATTTGCACACGTTTCCTGTCAGGAGCCTGCCTTCTGGGGCCAGGGATAGGGATAGGGAGGAATGGGGGCGGGCGGGCGGTACGTTCTGGAGCTGTGGGTCTGTCTCTCGGGGGTTTCACTTCAAGCAATCTTGAAATATCTTCTGTGAACTCCGGTTTGCACGTTTATTTTTTTATTCATTATGTAAAAACAAAATTAATTTTGATGGAAGACTTTCAAAGAACCGTGGTCAAGTCTTGCGTGAAGGTTTACTTGTGCTCCAATCCTGAAGGTAAGGTTCGTCTGGACATGAATCACCATTAAAAAAAGCCTCTTGTCATGTTTTGCCGTTTGACCTGCAAAACGGTTTTCTTGTTTACCTAAAAATCTAATAATCTTGCTTTTCTGATCGTTCTCCAGCCCTGTGTTCCATACAGCGTATTGTCTTTACTGTTATATCATGAGCACCTTACAGTCCCTGCTGAAAGATGAAATTAAAGAAATGCATGTTTAGATTCCGTGGAGGAGAGACGAGCCCTCCGGGAGGATGTTTTCCCAAAAGTGAGGGACTACTGCCGACGCGCCCATGGTTTGGAGTTCAAAGTAAGACTCGAGCACATCATCTGGGCTTTCTCCTCCTCCATGTTCCTCACCAGACATCACAAAATCAGTCTCATTGTGAGCCTGGCTACCTTCCTCAGGACGCCTAATGTACTTCCTATTTATCTGAGCAGTACAGTAATGCTATAAAGTACAGTATATAATACAGAATCTACAACTGAAACCAGCTTAAAATGTGTTTGAATGGAGTCAGAGACTTGGGATGGATGCTTTTTTTTTTGTCAAATATGGCAGATGTTATGAATTTAGTTTAAAAACTAATAAAAACAAGCAAGAAGTCTAATCAGACAAATAAAAACAAGCAAGAAGTCTGATCAGACAGAGAACAAAATAGATGTGGACATAAGCATAAAACTAATAAATAATTGCAAATTCACCCAAAGTAAAACTAAGCACATATAGAAATGAAGATGAAAGAAAAAATAAAATAAAAATGAGGGAGATGGCTCCTAATTAGCACTGTATCAGGTAGTCTTTCAAGGTTTTTTAAAATTTAGGAAGGCTAGGTTGGGAGAAGATGTGTGATGGCAAGTTGTTCCAATATGAGATGGCTCTGTACATGATCGATTTTTTAAGAAGATTTTGGAATCTTGTTCCAAAAACCATACCCTTGGTCTTCGCTACATTTAAGACTAGTCGGTTACATGTGACCCATTCATAAACCAGGTCCAGTTCTTTTGACAGTACTTGGTTAAGTTCATTTATAGACGAAGCAACATAATAGAGAGTGGAGTCATCAGCCTATAATGTAAGGCTTGCCTTATTAATTACAGAGGGCAGATCATTTGTAAATATTGAAAAAAGGAGTAGACCAAGGCAACTCCCTTGGGGAACACCACAATTTAAATTCATGGTATTTGACAGAACACCATTATAAAACACTCTCTGTTTTCTATGTGATAGATAGCTCTCAAGCCAAGCTATGGCTGACGGCTTGAACCCATAGCACCTAAGTTTGCCAATCGAAAGATCTGGGTCTCTGACCTCATTTCACGATCAGCAAACACCCCGGAAAGCCCATACCATCCTACAGGACCCTACTCATGTCCTTCACAGGGCCTTTCGAATGGTTGCTTTCTGGCAGGCGTCTGCGCTGCCCCGCAGCTAGGACAAACAGGAGGAAGGCAACCTTCATGCATGAGGCTGTTCGCCTGCTGAACTCCAGTCTCCCCCATGTCCCCTCCTCCTCTCTCTCCTGGGTGTAACCTGGGCCGCCTATTGGCCTGCCGGCCACTCACTCCCTTGCACAAGCACTTCAAAGACTCTTAACGTATTTATTATTGCTGGACTATTCACTCAGACACTGGTTGAACTGTCATGACTGTGTGGTCACTTTCTGTGGTCATGTACTGTACTGTCAATTGATATGTGGCCGCTGTCTGTTTGTCATGTACTGTTTTCATATGTCCTGTCTGTTTTGTCCTTTTACACTATGCCTGCCTCAGGAATTGCCCCTCAGGGATAAATAAAGTTTTTTTTAATTTGAATTTGAATTTGAAAGATTGTGATCAATGATATCGAAGGCAGCACTAAAATCAAGTAATATAGCAGCAACTAGGTTACTGTTATCCATTTCTTTAAGCCAATCATTTGTCATTTGTGCCATGGTGGTACATGTAAAGTGATTTTTCCTGTATGCCTGCTGGAACATGGTAGTTAGATTATTTTTCTCAAAATATTCTTGTATCTGTACAAACACAATTTTTTCCATCAATTTACTGATGACTGGAAGTATACTTATGGGCCTACTTTTAGGGCCATTGAAGACAGCTTTAATATCTTTCGGTATTGGAAGAATGTTCGCTTCCTTCCAGCTTTCAGGACACAACCCACTTGCCAAACATCGATTTGGTATGTGACAAATTGGGCTAGCAACAATATTAGCTGTTATATTAAGCAGTTTACCATCAAGGTTATCTGTTCCAGAAGGCTTGTCAACAGAAAGGGATTTAAGCAATTTTTCTAACTCTAACACACTTATTTGGCAGAAATCAAATTCACAATTTTTCTCTGTCATTATTTCATTCATTATCATTGCATACGATTTTGAGCCGTCTACTGGATTCATGCCCTTTGTTAGTTTATCTACTTTTCCTTTAAAGAAAACATTCAAATAATTGGCGATTTCTATTGGCTTTGTTAAGAAGTCACCATCAATTTCCACAAAGGAGGGACACTCATTAGTTCTTCCCATTATATCATTGAGAACTGTCCACAATTTTTTTCCATCTTTTTTTGTGTTTTTATTCAACTTTGTGACCTGATTTCTTAACTTACAGTACTTCATTCCGTCACTAGCCAGACCTGACCGATTTGCTATTTTCTTAGCTCCATCTCTCTGGGACATAAGACCTCTTAAGTTATCATCTATCCATGGAGTACCCTTAGCTTTAGCAGTGAACTTCCTGATAGGGGCATGTTTATCTGCAGTCAACATAAAAATCTTCATAAATACATCAAGAGCAACTTCGGAATTGTCTTTAGTATTCACAATCGACCAGTCTATATTATTAATAACAAGTCTTCTTGTTTAAATATTTTTTATGATCATCCGAATATAATTTTAGCACTTGGCTTCGGTATTTCAGTTCTCTTTGTGATGGCCACTAGGTGGTGATCACTACATCCTATTGCTGTAGATGTTGTTTTAGAACATTTCTCAGGGACATTAGTAAACATATAGTCAATGCAAGCTGATGTTGTTCTGCCTTCCTTATTTGTAAACACCCTAGTTGGTATAGTTACAGTTTGGGTTAAACTACAAGCATTAGTTACTGACAACAGTTTATTCCTAAGGGGACAGCTAGTGGACAGGAAGTCAATATTAAAATCGCCCAGCGAAAACATGTCCTTTTTCTCATCTGAGACTTTCTCACACTGTCAATGAGCTCACATATATCATTCAGATATTTAGCATCAGCACTAGGAGGCCCATAACAACACCCAATTAATATTGGCTTAAGGTGTGGAAGATGGATCTGCACCCACAGTACCTCTATGTCAGATAAAATTAGGTCATTCCATTGCTTAGCTGGCAAATTGTTACATACATATAAGGCCACACCCCCTCCGTACTTGTTTCTATCTCTTCTAAACAATGTAAACCCTTCCACAGACACTTCAGTATCATCAAATGATGAGTCCAGGTGAGTTTCAGACAGTCCAAAAACATGAATATTGTTTTGAGTGAATTAAAGAGCTAACCTCATGAACTTTGTATCGTAAACTACATACATTTAAGTGAGCTATTGATAGTCCTTTACTTGGTAATCCAGAGCAAAAAAACTGTGTGTGTGTGTGTGTGTGTGTGTGTGTGTGTGTGTGTGTGTGTGTGTGTGTGTGTGCGTGTGCGTGTGCGTGTGTGTGTGTGTGTGTGTGTACATGTGTGTGTGTGTGTGTGTTTGTGTGTGTCTGTGTGCGTATGTGTGTGCATACGTGTGTGCGTGCTTGTGCATGCATATAGTGAGAGTAGGCTATAGAATTTAGAGTTTATATTCACACTTTAACTCTATGGTATATCACAAGATATATTACTATTTCTCCAATATGCCCCAGCTGGTTCACTTATAGTGCATTATTTGTAGTAGGCCTACTATTGATGTGAATTGTAGTCCCCAGTTTGGTTCATATAAATCTAAGGTACTGCTCTCCCCAGGTAATCGACCCGTACGAGGGGCTCGATCCGCAGGATGTGTCGGACCCCGGGGGACAGAAGGTCCGGCTGCAGCTGCTGGAGGAATGCAGGAAGGACTCAGCCGGGCCTTTCCTTGTGGTGACTGCAATTATAGATATTTAATATTAAGAAAAGACGTGCTCTACTCACCTAAGACTTATAATTGATGCTGTGGGTGCTGTGGCCCAGGGTACATATAATAAGAAAAGAAAACGGCCAGTACTCTTCAATGTAAGCTAAATTTATTTAATGGCAGCAGTCATGGACGCGTTTCGGTTACACAGCCTTCATCAGCCGTGACTGCTGCCATTAAATAAATTTAACTTACATTGGAGAATGATAGATATTTACCATATGTTCTGTACTAACTGAAAATTTTAATTCACTCTAAAATTTACTAAATTCAAGTTGCAGTAACATACAAAATGCACTTCAGAATAACACAAATATTACATGATTTTCTTCATTTTCATTACATTAAAATTAGTGTCTTTTTATTTGTGGTATTGTTCTGGAAAATGGAAAAGCGTGAAGATCACAGACTGACTGGCTAAGAGGCCATTTTAGGGAAAATAAACAATGTAACTTTGATTCTAGTAAATTCAGTCTTTTAATCACTTGTACCACCATTTGCATTTGTTATAATTTATGACATTCATTGTACGTTAATATACAGTATAGTTTGCTTATTTGTTGTACATTACTATATAGCGTAATATATTGTATATACATAGTTTGCTTAGTTAATACTTCCAAGAAATTACACTTTACCTACTGTATGTAAAAAGCTCTTTTTCTTGGAGCAACTTAGATAATTAATTAATTAAAAAGCTCTCAAAACCCATCTTTTCACCATTGCTTTTAATAACTAACCTTTTATGCCCCTCCCTTATATTTCCCTTTTTTCTTTGCTTGTCTATTTTTTAAATCTTTTATATTGTTCCAATAAATTTTGTTTTATCCTGTGTGTAAAGCGACTTTGAGTACCTTGAAAAGCGCCATATAAATATAATGTATTATTATTATTATTATTATTATTATTATAATGCATCTCTGTTTTTGGGGGGGGCGGGGGTGGGTTTGTAGGCCCTGGTTGGGAGGCAGTATGGCAGCGCAGTGCTCCCTCTGCAGGTGGAGGTCTCTGAGTTCCAGAACGTTCTGCAGACTGGCCAGCAGATGGATCTGGACACCCAGGTCCTGCAACAGTGGTACCAGAGAGACGAGAACACCATACCGCCATCCTTCTGTCTCCTAGACCATCATCGCTGTGATCAAGTGAGCCTACAGTGCTGTATTCTATATATAGCAGCAAACAACCTGTGCACTATCCAAATTATCTCACTAGGATAATTATGAAGTACTGGTGTTATAATTCAGCATCACGTTATTACAGGTAGATGGAAAAGCCAGCGCAATTAATCTGCAAGATGTACACCAGGAACTGAGGACCGTTTTTCACACCATTGTGACAAGATGCATCCAGGAAGGAAGTATGACTTCAGAAAAGGCACAGAAATATTTCAGATCAGGTAAGGTGTCTGTGTTGCTTCTGCATTTACATAGTTGGGTTTCATAGTAAGAATTATATTTTGGGACTCTTGTAAATGCCTTGGGCCATTTAAAAATGAACTTCGGAAACTGTGTGACATAGATTTTGTAATTGGTATATTTATTTTTTTATTCATTGAGATGAGCTTGACATTGGTTTCAATATAGACACAGTTTCAAGAACAATATGCCCAAATGTATCTACATAGGTTAAAAGTACAGGTAGCATAAATTAATTTGAGTGTGAGCATTGTAATTGAATACATTTACTTTAGATATCAAATAAATAAGCTCTATGCCCCTTTAGCTCTTGATGAAGAACTGCACTTTGCATTGGAAAACCGTTCCAAGGAGGACATTGCAAGATGCCTCTGCTATGTCTACAAGATCATCAGGAAGCAGCGCCAGAGAAAGCCCCTTAAAGATCGTAACATTAACCCCAACTCTTCTGATGATCATCTGAGCAACCTCTGTGACCACTTCCTGCCTGGCCTTGTCACTTCCTGTCAGCTCCAGGTGTACACTACCACCTCAGTATTTGAGCTGCGTCCAGGTGACCCCACAGGGATGAGGAGGTGGTACACTGACGGACTGTGTCAGCAACTCTATACAGATCTGCTGAATCTTATCAATTGTACTGTTGCCAGGGAGATGGATGGCTTTGATGATACACTGTCCCAGGAGCTTGTCCAGCAGGCCAACCTGTGCCATGTCTACTCCAGTCTCTACAGAGTCCGTTGTGAAGAGGTCCAGCATGTCAAAGCCTACCTCCAGCAGAAAGAGACAGAATATCCACTCATCCTCTATGGGGGGCCTTGTACAGGCAAAACCGTACTTCTGGCTCATTGTGCCAGTCAAGTAAGTGAGTGGATGTAACATGAGCATCTTGCAGGTTTTTCACTATCTGTTAATTTCTTGACTGCTACTGATTAATCGGTTGTGGGGGATGATATATATTTGAAAATCCAAAATGTATGAGTATATAAAATTGGTTTTCTCGATTTTAACTCCAATTGCCTTGCTCCTCCTTTCTTACAGGTGAGCTCTTGGCTGGATGGAAGAGACCCTGAGATGGTTGTTCGTTTTATAAATGGTGGCAATAGTACTGTGGAACAGCTTCTCACCAGTATATGTAATCAGTTAGCTATGAGCTATGACCAACCCCAGCTTCACATACCATGGGATGTCAATCAACTGAGAAAAGCTTTCAAAAACCTCCTGATCATGGCCTCTTCATCGTTGCGTTCCTTAGTCCTTATCTTGGATGGATTGGACCAGTTACCAGTGGCTGATGGACTTCAGAGTACCTGGTGGCTCCCTGTTTCCCTACCTGTTAATGTCAAGCTCCTCATTTCCACAGCGCCAAAGAAATCAGGCACTCTCCAGGCCCTCAAAGCACTTTACCCAGAGTCCACTCTATTCCTGGAGGTGAAGTCAAAGGACAAAAGAGACTGCAGCAAGATGCTAAAGGATCTCTTATTCTCTTGCAGCAGGAGAATAACCTCAGGACAGCAGATGCATGTCAACCAGGCCCTGAAAGAGTGTTCCCTCCCACTTTACATTGAGCTCTTGCACAGGCAGGTCTGCAACTGGAACTCATCACTGGACATCAGTGAGGAGTCCATCACTAAAGGGGTACATGAAAACATCAGGATGTTTCTGGTTAGGCTTGAACTTGACCATGGGAAAGAGCTGGTCTCCAAGGCAATGTGCTATCTCACCATAGCCAGATCAGGCATCACAGAGGCTGAGTTAACTGACATTCTGTCCTGTGAAAATGACGTGCTTTCCCAGTACCTCCCAGCTGGGGAAGCCCTGCCCTACAAGCTACGGGTTCCAGAGGCTAAGGTGGAGAATATGCTACATGACCTGAGGGGGTTCCTGATGAAGAGGAACATCGCAGGTTTCCAGGTTCTCTTCTGGCCCAGCAGACACTTCCCCTTAGTCATCCATAAGCTCTACTTGTGTTGCGCTGAAACGGTGAGAAAGGCACATGGCATGCTGGCCAACTATTTCAGCGGTCAGTGGACCAAACCAATGCCCATCAGCCAACATCTGAGCACACCACAAGTGAAAACTTACATTGACAGGCAGATCCCTGGGCAGCCATGGGTCTTTGACTCCTCCTCCAAGCGCATGGACATTAATGTGAGGAAGATTCTGGAATTGCCGTTCCATTTGAAAAAGAGTGGCAGGCTGGAGGAACTGGTCAGGGAAGTGATGATGTCACCTGGGTTCCATCAGGGTATGCTAGGGGCGGGTCACCTAGAGGGTTTGGTGAGTGACCTCAAGGACACCTCCAAGTTCATGTCGAGCAGGGAGCTTGGGTTCCTTGCCAGAATTGTGATGGATGCAGCCTGTTTGCTACATGGCTCCCCTGGTGGTCTAACAGCAGTGATGCAGGCAAAGTTGTTCCCGTTCCTGAATGTTTTACCAGAGCTAGAGAGCTACGCAAAGCAGATCTACCTGGAAGGAGTCCAAACCCAAGGTGTGAATGTGCTGTGTTCCCCTGCTTCAGCAGTGCCCTCCACCTGCTGGACTCCACCTGATGTGGATGCATCCCCCATCATGGAGGTGTTGGACACACAATGTGACATGGTGGTTATGATTCGTCATGACCTTTCCATCTGGATATGGAATGAACATTTTGTAGGGGGGTATACACCCTTTCAATTGTCTGATTTCAGCATTTCAAACATCAAAAGTGAAGGTAATTCTCTCCTGCTGTCTACACAATGCAGTAGGCTCCTCTTGTACAATCTGAAAGAACCCTTGTATGTTTGTGAATTGGACTTGGACAATGATAGATCTGTCTACAGTTCACCCACAGACCCAGACTTCGTACTTGATGGTTTCTTACTCACTGAGAACAGGATCATTTTGTGGTACAAGGGTACAAATTACATTCAAATCTTTGATATAAACACAGGGAGAAAATGTATGCAGCTGCACTGCCACCACAATGTGACATGTGCATCATGCTCCTGTGACGGACACTTCGTTTTATGTGGGCAGGACAATGGCAGCGTCTCCATATTCGATCTCGAAGATAACTGCCAGCTTGCTACTTGCACCACATCCATGGAAACATCCATCATGAATGTGCTTTGTTGCGAGGGAAAGCATTCGATGGTGTGTGTGGACAGATCTGGAAATGTCTTTGTGTGGAACATAACCTCCATAACAAATCCCAAACTCAGGAAAGAATTCTTTAGCACAGATGACCAAGAAGAGATCTTAAACGCTGAGTATTTAGTGGAGAACAGCACCTTCCTTGTCTGTAAGAGACACGAGATTGTGCTCTGGGATACTTGTGAGTGGACATTAGATGACCAATTCAAGGCACCTCAGGGCAAAACATTTATCCAAGCTGTGCTGGCCAAAGAGGGCCTCCTGATCATTGCTTGCCTTGAGGACTGCCCATTCTTGCTGGTGTGGAAGAGGAGCACTGGTCAGTGTGTTTTGAGCCTAGATATTGGACACTCCAAAGCCCTCAAACTTCTCAAAATGGGGTCAGTCTTGTTGGCTGTGACTGTGAATGGAATTATCACCACGTGGGACCTGGATCTGATTTGGGCTACCTCTGTTATCCCAAAGACTGGAGTAAAGGTGGAAAGGTTGGCGGTAGAATCCACGGGGGAGCATTTCTACACATCAGATGGGACTCAGCTGGTGTGGAAGTGGGGCACACTTTGCAGCAAGCCTGAGGGCCATTTCTTTCATGATGGTCCAGTGGACACTTTCACTCTCTCAGTGGACAGCGAGTATCTGATCACTGCATCTTCAGGGGACATTTACATTTGGCAGACTACCACAGGGGAAAACCTTCAGCGTATCCATGGCAGTCACGCGTCTTCCTTGCTGATCACCCCAAAGGGCAACTTAGCTGTGTCCCTTTGCGAGCACGGCCTTTCTTCTGTGTGGAACCTGAAAAGTGGGCATGTGGTGTGCAATGTTAACCTGCATCTGAAGAATGCAGTCATCTCCCCTGAGAGCACATTCATCCTTGGCCTACACAAGTTCGACCTCCTGGCAGTCAGCCTGTGGTCTGGGTATGTGAGCAAGAGGTTCTCCTGCTCTGGCCAATCTAAAGTCATTGCCTTCCAACCTCTACTGGACTATCCAGACTACGTTGCCTTAATCACCATGTCTGGGAATCTGTATACCTGGAAGGTCACAGAGGAAACTGTCTGTAAGCACATTCATGTACCTGGTGCTCCCCTGATCAAGCCAGAGCTGTTTCAGCTCTCTTCTGATGGAAACTATGCAGTTTTGTCCACAGCTGGAGCCACCATCAACATCTTAGATACCGTTAATGGAAAACTGTGCTCACTGCAGGCCGAAGGTGACATCCTGATGGGCTGCTTGGACACGACTGGACGCTACGCCGTCTTAATTTCTAATGCTGAAAACCCCGACGACTGTAACTGTGATCTCCACTCCCAGCCGGTTCTGAGTGCCGTGCGCATTTCCAACGGGAAGACTGTGGGAAGGTTTTACCTTTGTAAAGTCCCCTCTACTCTAAGCCTCTCGAAAGATCTCTGTGCATATGTGGGGTTTGTGGACGGGTCTGTGGGGGTCTACGCCATTTCAGACGCAGTAGAGAGCAGCATGATGGTGGAAAGACGCCTAAGTTTGATTGGCCAGCAGAAACCCTGTCTCTGTGAGGAGCCCCATTGCTGGTTGCCTATGGAAAAGCCCAGTATCACATGGATTGATCCTTATGTTTGCACACTGTAGTGTTGATATATTGGAGCTGAAAAAGGAAGGGCCCATTCTTATTAGGGTTACAATAAGAACAAAGGCCAATGTTTATTTAATAAGGCAAGTCGCACATCAATGGTCTTAAATTTTCAAAGAAATTACAGTAGGAAACCACGCAAAGCTCGAATTGGTTTAATTTTGATGAAATATTCTGTTTTTTTTTTTGTTTTGTTTTTTTAAAAGTGTAATTCACAATATGTCTGTTCACAAATATTGTTAAATCTAGTGTTCAAGGAAACATATTAAATTATAGTTCCAGTCCTTCTTGTGGGTCCTCTTTATAAGAAGCAGTATAATAAATCTTGAGTTGATTGTCTGATGTCGTAAATGCCCCATGATGATGCAAATGCATAATCTGTATCTCTGTTTTATCTTCGGCGCCAACAAGTCCTAATCAAATGCATTTGGTCATTGTGCCCTGGGCCTGCTACAATGAGCTCCACACACTCCCATCCACAGTTCACACTCACAAACAACACAAATATACATTGTTGAATCTTTCTGGTTGTCATTTTGATGATATGTATTGCAAACTGTAAGAATAATCTTCTTTGCTCTATGATTTATCTCTGTGTAGTGGCAACCTCCAGGTGATAATCCTAAATGTGCTTTTAAGACCATGGGCTTCTTTCTTTCTTTCTTTCTTTACGGTGACAAGGATTAAGGTATGACGTCAGCTTAAGCACTCACCAAGGACATTTGTCGTGCACATACGGCAGACCTGAGACTACAGTTACTCTGAACAACATCCCTGGACAACCTTTGTATGCCTGGTCCCCTTCTGTATTTAATCTACCCTGGTTGCTGGTGACTCTCTATTCTGTAGAATTTAGCACAATAACTAATGGTCAAGTTTCCTATGTGTCTGCAACTGACAACAGAGATAGAGTATATGCACTGCTTGTCTAGTTACACATTGTGGACTACACACTGTGCCTGGTAATATTCAAGCCCAAACCTTTTAAAAAACAGGTCTGTTCACTATTATTGTTTTTATGGTGATGTTGTGTTTTGATGTGATGTACTATTATTATATGTGCTGTACAAGTTATTATAAGTCTGTAACTGTTGTTTATGTTGGCTGGTTGTTTTATGGCATGAAGAATGCAAAACCGTCCATACACAGGGGTTCTGCAGGATCATGTTTGAGAACCTCTGCCCTAAATTGTAAATTATTACTTGACTTCAATAAATTTCTCAGATATTTGCAATAGTAATCACTTCTTAAAATCACTTAATTTCACATATTTTCCTTCACTGTATCTTCCTAGATCCTAGTAGTTGAGAGTGAGTAAATAAAATAAAAAGTAATACAAGTTTTCAATAATTCAATTATTACATATTTTGTTGTTAATATATACGTTGAATTTACATACACCATCAATACAGCTTACTTCAATCACTTAATTCAAAGGAATTGCCGTTATATATGTTTCATATAATATTTTCAGAATGCTACAATACCCACTCTGTCAATGCATATCTCATATAGCTTTGAAAACTACAAATACCATCAGCATATTGTAAGCAATCGTTTACGGAAGCCACTTTTAGTATAAATATACTTCCGCCAAGTGGAACATCCCTTTCCTGTCCACGGCACGCAGCAAGATGGCGGCGCAAATCTCTAAGAAGAGGAAGGTTAGCGCGTATTTGTTTTATTGCAGCTGAAAGAAGCGAAATTTAAATAAAATCAACACTGGTTGATGTTCTAAAGATGCTTTCAAGCCTACCAGAGTATTTACTTGTCTTTTCGGGAACGCACGCACAGAGGATTACTATAGATTGGACCGGCAGTGGATTACTGCCTCGCAAACATGGCAGGGGCTGCTGATTCCCATAATGTTACGTGTTTAAGCCTTACCATGTGGTATATTTCACTTGTTTAGCTCTGGGAACCAGTGCTCTTATTGCCGCCAAGGTCTATTGTCATCAAAAAAACGTTTTTCTCCACAAACGGTGCGTGCGTCCCTTGTTTGCCAAGTAAGTTAATTCATGCAACATAAACTTCGTAACGGTTAACTAACTTGGCTTGCTAAATTGAGTCATGCTAGTGCTGTGTGGGGTGATCGTTAGCTGGCTTTAACGTTAGTAGAAGTGGTTCTTTGAATATTTACTGTTAATAAAGTTAATATCTCGGTTGGATTTGAACGTTGCCAACACACCACGCTTTGGTTAAAACGGTTGTTTACGCGATTTCGGCGTAAGTCAATGTAGGCCAAGCCAGACGCGCTGCCAATCGAATTGTGCATCCGGATGTTGCCTGAGCTGTACCGTTAACTTGTTTTTTTTTCGTTTTTTTCCCATTTTTATTTGTAGTCGTGCAGGATGACTTGTTTGACAAACCTATTTGTATAACTTGTATAAGCTGAGTTGAGAGCATTCCACGTTCTGGTATCATGTCATTGCATTGTACAGTGTGCGAAAGTAGAGGGTTTTCCCCCTTGCACTAATTTTTCTTACCGTTTCCCCCTCTATTTCTTGCAGTTTGTGTCAGATGGTATCTTTAAAGCCGAGCTGAATGAGTTTCTTACTCGTGAACTTGCCGAGGATGGCTACTCTGGAGTAGAGGTGCGAGTCACCCCGACCAGAACGGAGATCATCATTCTTGCCACAAGGTGAGACCGACAACTTCAGTCCAACTGTTAGAATAGTCATCATCTTAGTCTCGTACATATGCTTGTCAAAAGACTTGTTGACATAAGCACTGTAACGTCAAATAGTTTATTTTTCTTTTAGCTCTGGACTTAATTTTACAGTGAATAGATGTTTTTTTTCTTTTTTCTACACGGTGTAAACCGTAACTCTTCATTGGATGCGTAAACTATGTGCAATGTCTTTTCTTTAAGGACTCAGAATGTCCTGGGTGAGAAGGGACGTCGCATTCGTGAACTGACCGCTGTTGTCCAGAAGAGGTTTGGTTTCCCTGAGGGCAGTGTGGAGGTGAGGGGGAGGGGAAAGGAAAACCGACTGTACCTCTTTGCTTCATTCATTTGCCTACCGTGAGTGTACAGCCAGGGATCATTATTCCATCCAGGGCATGAAATGAACTTTCACCCACTGGCCAGAGTGACTTGTGGATTCTAAAAAATAACCAACAATTTTCAACATTTTACCATCCACATATAACCTTTTACAATATAACACAACCTGGTTGGTTACCTGCTATTGTGGCTGCTAAGGTAGAAATCTTACTAGCCACGATCAACGTTTGCTCAGGCCCGGCTTGTGAAGTAGAAGTAACAGGTTGCAGTTAATAGCTGATGGGGTTGTCTGATGTGATCAAGTCGGGAGAGCTGCATAGCCTGATTTGGTATGTATTCACTCGGTGATAAGGTTCTTAAAATGTTTTTGTGCTACAGGTCAGAAACACTGTTCTGTAAGAAGCCGTTTTCCTTTTTTACTGTAAAGTTTCTGTCGGTCCAGGAGGGGATTAGATAGAATGCTATTTTCCAGGTAGATGGTGAGGTCCAGTCCTGGTTAGGGCTTGGGTGTAACATTCAACATCTTGGAAAAGAGGTTCACTGTGCACTTAGTGGTGACTATTCAGGGAATATATTTAAAGAGCCATTTTCTAGATGTGATCAGGGGGAGATTGAGATGTTAACTGAACAGCAGAGCCCATGGGCCAGTGAGGAGGCTCACTGGTCTACTGTAGAGGGAAAAGGACAAGAAGAATGGAATATTAGTCCCAACATCCTAATATGCTTTTTGCTAGGAGACCTAGTTGGAATTCTAGAGTAGGATCTTTAATCTCTTACTGAACTGTTGGGAGGCCTGGCAGTGTACAGGTGAACTGCATGTCCTGCAACTCCTATCTCACACAGTTAGTCAGTGACTTTGTGCTTAACTTCCTCACGTAGCATTTTCCATAGTACCTGAGATTCCCCCTTCAGTGATGATACGATGACGAGTCCGAATAGGGCACAGCCTGTCTCTGGGGTTGCTGGCTCGGGGCCACGTTCTGTGTCTCTGGGTTCAGTCCCCAGGGCAGTGGGTCCTCATCGCTTGATGACATATGAGGCATTTGTCTGAGAAGGGCCGAATCTTCATTTAGAATTCCAATGAAGGAAATGCAAGTGATTTTGTAAGTGAATCGAGTGATTTTTATTTTATTTGGCAGTACAGAAATGTTTTTAAATGGAAACTAATAAAGCTCAACATACTCGATCAGTATTGGGGAAAGAGGAAATTATTATTATTATTATTCCCAGACTCCAAGGAATTGGTTTCTGGTATGTTGCACTTGTTGTGAAAGTGGCAGACGTGTGCAGTCAGTGAAATTGGGTTTGTTTTGATGTCCCCATCACTGATGAAATGACCTGGGCCTCGTTTCCCAAAAGGATCTTGTAGTAAAGATCATCTTCGGCCATTTTGTTTTTATATTACTTTCATTGGTTGTTTTTTGTCTTTCTCCCTCTATTACCTTTTACGTAATGTCAGTAAGTTTTAATAATTTTAATCATAAAATGAATGAAGTACAAACACAAAACACTCACAAGGTGATGTTATCTCTAAGATGCATTTGGGAAATGGCGCCCTGTTCTGTTGTGTTTTATACACCTTGCTTGTGTGTTTCCAGCTGTATGCTGAGAAGGTGGCCACTAGGGGTCTGTGCGCCATCGCTCAGGCAGAGTCTCTCCGCTACAAGCTGCTGGGGGGCTTGGCAGTGCGCAGGTGAGCCTCCCTTTCTGCAGCACACCTCTTCCACTACATGCTGTTAATATCCTCACATAGCATTTCCCATAGTACCTTGTTGCAGTCACTTGCGTACCCGGGAGTCCCCCTTCAGTGATGATACGATGACGAGTCCGAACAGGGCGCATCCTGTCTCTGGGGTTGCTGGCTCGGGGCCACGTTCTGTGTCTCTGGGTTCAGTCCCCAGGGCAGTGGGTCCTCATCGCTTGATGACATATGAGGCATTTGTCTGAGAAGGGCTTTGTCTTCATTCAGAATTATAAATGAAGAAAATATTTACTGCAGTACTGTGCTGAACTATGAGGAAAAGCCCAGTCAATGTTACATTTAGGAAGGAAGATTGAAGGACCTTACTTTGAACTCTGCTTGTGTGCAGGTGTGTGTGTTTATTTTTTAAACCCCTTTTTTTTCCTCCCCAGGGCATGTTACGGTGTTCTCCGCTTCATCATGGAGAGCGGGGCCAAGGGATGTGAAGTGGTGGTTTCTGGGAAGCTCAGGGGCCAGAGGGCCAAGTCAATGAAGTTTGTTGACGGCCTGATGATCCACAGCGGTGACCCCGTCAACTACTACGTGGACACCGCCGTCCGCCATGTCCTCCTCAGGCAGGGTGAGTGGGGGCTACGCCTGCCTGTTTTAGACCCCTCTGTTAAATAAGGAGCCGTGTTAAAAATCGTTTGGATGGTGTCATCCATTTCCTGAGCAGACGCCCTTGTTCGGCACCACTGGTATAGTAAATAAGTTGTGTGTATTAATTTAATTCAGCTACTTTAACTGAAGAATTTCAAGCATGATTGTCTTGCTCAGTGGTACTACAGCATTTGGAGTTTGTCAGAAAATGCAAACTTGGGAATCAGGAACTGAAGTGTTCTATATGTAGTTATTAGATGCGAGTGTTTTTAGTTCCTGTGTGAATACTGGCAAATAGATTTCTGTATCATGGTGTTTTCACCTCCAAAATGTGAACCTGCTAATTTAGTTTAATTGTATTGCTGAACATGCACTGTGGTTTATTTAAACTAGGCATGTTTGGAAAGGGAGCGGTTAAGACACAAGCGTCTCATATTTTTATCCAGTTTAGCTGCCCCCCCTTCAGTGATGATACGATGACGAGTCCGAATAGGGCACAGCCTGTCTCTGGGGTTGCTGGCTCGGAGCCACGTTCTGTGTCTCTGGGTTCAGTCCCCAGGGCAGTGGGTCCACATTGCTTGATGACATATGAGGCATTTGTCTGAGAAGGGTTTCATTATACTTGTATATTCACGGTATCCTGTTCATTGTCTGCTATTGAAATGTTCTTTGCTTGGAGGAAGAAGTTTCCACACTAATGTGATGCAAGTAAAATGGATGCAGCTCACAGGTGTCTGACGTATGTGTCATCTGTACACAGGTGTGCTGGGAATCAAGGTGAAGATCATGCTGCCCTGGGACCCCAGTGGCAAGATTGGCCCCAAGAAGCCCCTCCCTGACCACGTCAGCATCGTGGAGCCCAAGGAGGAGGTCCTCCCCACCACCCCAGTGTCTGAGCAGAAGGGAGCCAAGCCAGAGGCTGCTGCCATGCCACAGGGTGGTGCGCCAGTCAGCACTACCTAAAGGTGAGGAATACCGGCCTAGAGGTGAGGAATACCGGCCTAGAGGTGAGGGAAACTGGCCTAGAGGTGAGGGATAGTGGCCTAGAGGTGAGGGATACTGGCCTAGAGGTGAGGGATAGTGGCCTAGAGGTGAGGGATACTGGCCTAGAGGTGAGGGATAGTGGCCTAGAGGTGAGGAATACTGGCCTAGAGGTGAGGGATACTGGCCTAGAGGTGAGGAATACTGGCCTAGAGGTGAGGAATACTGGCCTAGAGGTGAGGAATACTGGCCTAGAGGTGAGGAATACTGGCCTAGAGGTGAGGAATACTGGCCTAGAGGTGAGGAATACTGGCCTAGAGGTGAGGAATACTGGCCTAGAGGTGAGGAATACTGGCCTAGAGGTGAGGAATACTGGCCTAGAGGTGAGGAATACTGGCCTAGAGGTGAGGGATACTGGCCTAGAGGTGAGGGATACTGGCCTAGAGGTGAGGGATACTGGCCTAGAGGTGAGGGATACTGGCCTAGAGGTGAGGGATACTGGCCTAGAGGTGAGGGATACTGGCCTAGAGGTGAGGGATACTGGCCTAGAGGTGAGGGATACTGGCCTAGAGGTGAGGGATACTGGCCTAGAGGTGAGGGATACTGGCCTAGAGGTGAGGGATACTGGCCTAGAGGTGAGGGATACTGGCCTAGAGGTGAGGGATACTGGCCTAGAGGTGAGGGATACTGGCCTAGAGGTGAGGGATACTGGCCTAGAGGTGAGGGATACTGGCCTAGAGGTGAGGGATACTGGCCTAGAGGTGAGGGATACTGGCCTAGAGGTGAGGGATACTGGCCTAGAGGTGAGGGATACTGGCCTAGAGGTGAGGGATACTGGCCTAGAGGTGAGGGATACTGGCCTAGAGGTGAGGGATACTGGCCTAGAGGTGAGGGATACTGGCCTAGAGGTGAGGGATACTGGCCTAGAGGTGAGGGATACTGGCCTCTAGAGCTGCAGTGCAGGCTACACTTGCCATCCCTGCTAATCTCAGATCAGTTATCACCAAGCGTGCTTTCAACGTATAAAGTAATGAGCACATTGAACACCACCCCCCCCCCCCCCCAAGGTCTTCATTAATTTCCGAATCGGAAGTACAATAATTTCTGCACCTGGAAGTCCCCCTTCAGTGATGATACGATGACGAGTCCGAATAGGGCACAGCCTGTCTCTGGGGTTGCTGGCTCGGGGCCACGTTCTGTGTCTCTGGGTTCAGTCCCCAGGGCAGTGGGTCCTCATTGCTTGATGACATATGAGGCATTTGTCTGAGAAGGGCCTTCAGCGGAATGTTATAAACAGTTTTTTATTTTTTTTATTTAAATTTTTTATGGATAATGTATACTTTAGAAGATTCATTGTTTTTTGTGATGCATGGTTATTCAAGTGTAATGCCATGTTTATGATTTTTAAAGTTTTCTAATGGACATTCCTTTTTTTGTTGTTGCAGGTGTTCACCATTTCCTAAAGCCGGAAACACTTGGAAATTTTCTGTACAAAACCAATAAAATCTGGAAAAGACTAGTTGTATGTGTGTTTTATCTAATGGTTAACGTTTGGTTTTCAGTCTGAAATCAACCAGACCCAAGCAAAGTGTGTATTTAAAACCATTTTGAATGCGTGCATTTGATTTAATGCATTTGTAAAGGCATCACAGTATTGAAATGTCTGATTATATGTCCATGTAATTTAAGTCTTTTCAAATGCACAGTAATTTTCTGATTTTAGAGCTGTGAAAGTGAAGTATATTTTAAAATTATAAACATTATTACAGAAGTATTTTAATACCTTGCCACCTAGTCAAGTCAAGTTTATTTGTATAGTGTATATTCATACACAAGGCAACTCAAAGTGCTTTACATAAGACATAGAAAGACATATAAATATGACACCTTGAACATTACATGTGCTTCTGGGGAAGGCATTTTCAGACATTCACACGAGCCATTGTACATCAATGTTACTGACGTTCCACATAAAACCTTTTTAAAAGCTCGATTTCAGAGTTTGATCAGTGGTTGCAATTGGTGTGTGGATGGTACATGTGAAAAATGCTTTGTTTTAAACTTCTGACAAATAGCTTTGAAATAGTTTTTCCAACATCACGTTAAATGTATTTGCTCAATTTAAAAATGGAATTTGAGTGGAGTACCAGAATAACTAGTTCACATTTAAGTAATGGTGGGTATTATTTTGGGTGTACTGGCATCAGTCTTTCTGGCCTAAACTCAATATTTCTGGCCCAGCACGAATGGCACCTTTATTAACAGTGCGTTGACCTTTTGTGATGGACTCGTGGCATGGTGTATCAATCTGTGGCAATCTCTATTCTAAATAGGTTTATGGCATTTATAGAAGAGAATTTATGGCAGTATGCATAATATGAAGAGCAACATCTTTCCACAGTAAAGTATTGCAAATGGGCATTATACCTACTTTTAACATTGCGGGTGACAAGGAAAACCATTTTAATCTCGCAAAGGTAGGTTTTCTTGAGTGGTGTCTCTTGGTATGCAGCGGATAGATGTGCGTCATGCAAACGCTGTTTATTAAGGATGTGAGAAGGCTCTTATCTGGAAGCGTAATGGCAGTAACAAGGCGTTGACTTTGAGACGTAAGAATGTTCGCCAGTTTAAAACCTGTTTTTTCAGTGGTGGTTGGGAAAGTAAACATTTCACCAATATGTCTCGGGGGGGCGAGGGCGAGGCGAAGCGGGCTTACTCAAAAGTGGTAATATTCAACTCGCTGAATTTGATGAGATGTGACGCTTCACGCTGTGCAACAACTGGACGAAAAGGGCGTTCGCAAACGTGGAGGTGCTTTTGGGTTGTGTCCCGAAAGGAGCATATCCTTGGACATTCCAATACGCATGCGTAGGCATGATCCTTTCCAACAAATACGTGGTTTTAGACAAGACTTAACCACACCCGCGAAGTCTGCACCTGTATCTTTTCGCAAAGTGAACAAAACCTTGAGTGACATACGAGCAAGTTTATTACGACGAATGCGGAAAAAATGAGTCTTCCTGATTGGAAATCACCCGGGAAACAGTCCACCCCAGTTATTCACCTGGTAAGGGGGTCGGGGGAACAGATTCCAGAATGTCAGTGGCTTTTTTACGGTGCAGGTGCTTATGTTTTTATTCTAATTTGGAACAGCCTACTAGCCTAGCTACTCGATCGAGAGTGAATTTATCTGGAACACATAGGCTAGGCTACTGACCGCGTATTATGTCTAAGGATTTATTTACGGCTGCAATCTAAGAATCTTTTGGGCACAGTAAACCACTTCCGTATTGGTCATCTAAGGTGCAAATTTCATAAAACAGAGCGGTTTCTCCGTTATCCTCCTACGACCCGGCAATTCAGTTTTATTCCCTGTAGGGGACACGAGTCTCTATATTATACGATGCTGAAACCTACACTACAAGGGAGGGAGATTTCACTGCAACATGTTTTGTCATCCAAAAAGACACTTTTATGTGAAAAATTCTAATATTTTTAAAAGATTCTGCCTAGGAAGCTGCGTTTGGGGCTTATAGCCTACAGTGAGTTCACCGTCAATTCTCGTAGGCCTGCTGTATGATTCAGACAAAATTCAACACAAAATTCAAGCATGGTAGTTCTTATCGTAAATTTTGTAATTGCATTTATAGTAGCCTAACTACCACATTAAACTCATTTCATGTTGGCTAATAAAAACACTAAAATAGCGAAGGTACATTTTAAACGTAGCCTAAACGTTTTTGCAAGTTATTTTAATATCCATAGTTAATATTCTGTATTGTTTTTAGCATAAAGTCATAGTGGGGAGAAGACGTTTCAATGTGTCATTGGCAGAGGTGTAAAATCAAGGCTCAGAAAGTAAAAGTCCTCCCCAGTATTTTGTTCCAATCACCTGGATTAGCACAATTCTTTAGCCAGGAGGTATAACTAATTGGCGAAATCAGCTGGCAGAGTTACTGGGTGGAAGAAACGCATGGCAGGACTTTTACTTTCTGACCCCTGGATTTTACACCTCTGGTCATTGGCTACACATTGTAGTAGCTAGCCTACAATACGCTGGATAGCCTACTTCTCTTTACTCTGATGTTTTATTGGATAAAGAAACAATCTTTCTGAGTGTTTGTTTTCCCTTTTAGAGGATACCATACACTGATAGTGTAACATTTTGTGTTTATACTCTTGAGATGTTGTGATGCTGAGACTGTTACACCTTTCCCGGTAACACTATTCCTTTTTGTCTTTTATTCAGACTGTTAGCCATAGATATCCATCTGACCTGTGCCCTATTTGACTAAATGTGCCTGTAAATAATACTAGTTACTCATCGGCACATACTTTATTATGTTTAAATATGTTGCCAGCATCAACAGTAAATTCAGGAAACCAAGATGTGTGTGGTTTGAATTCTAAGGTTTGAATTTACTGAATCTGTCCTTTTGTTGTTAATCCTCTAGCATTCACCCATAGTGCAGCTGAACATCGGCGGTCATGTGTACTGCACATCGCTGAGCACCCTCAGGAAGTTCCCCAACTCAAAGCTGGCAGATATGTTCAACGGACAGCCCAAGCTGCAGACAGATGGTGGAGGCCGGTTCTTCATCGACAGAGATGGTACACACTTCAAGGGCGTCCTCGATTTCCTGCGCTCGCAGCGGCTGCCCACTGAGCACGTGCAGGAAGTGTATCAAGAAGCACTGTTCTATGACATCAAGCCATTGGTGAAGCAGCTAGAGGAGATGCCAGAGTTGTTCGGAGAGATGGTGGGAAGGCAGCAGTTTCTGGCCAGGCTGCCCAATTACCGGGAGAACCTGGAGGTCATTATTAGGATAGCCAGGGCCGAGGCCATGGCCAGTCGCACCTCCAGCATTATTGTGTGCATCCTGAGAACGGAGGAGGATGTCAGTCGGTACAATGATGCCATCAACAGCCTGGACACTGACAAAGAGTCGGTGGTGAGCTTTGGCCCTTGGAAAGCCTCTCCCACTGCTGGAGACCTGCTTGACTGTATAAAAATTGACATTGAAGCGAAGGGATACAAGATTACTCTTCAGCCACACAACGCAGAGAAGGGGTTCCGGTTCAAGAGCTACGACTTCTTTTACAGGATGATTTTCGCTTGGTGGTAGATGTGAACAGCAACATCAGAGACAAGTGTGAGACATGGTGTCTCATATAAGTGTCTCACATGGTTTCTTGTGTGCTTGGAGCCCAACCAAGTCCATACCACGATAAATTACTAAAATCACAGCAAGATAGAATATTTGGGATGTTCAGATAACTAATACTCAAAATAGCTGCTATAGAAATTCATATTAGGAAAAAACCTTTATTAGAGTCTAATGTTGTGATATTTGACCCCTTAATGTACAGCAGAGCACGACAATTTACTGTTCCTTTGTATCCTCCCAAACTCCCACCCTTCTATTATGTGTACTGGACAAAATGACAGGTGCTGCTGTGTCTGAACCTTAGAGAACAAACAATTTCCTCTGTTTAATATTAGTAATGTACTATTAATTGTTACTCATTTAGGATGCTCATTTTATTATTAGTACGTAAAGTTACAACATTTTATTTATTTTCGTTGAATTGAAGTAATTTTCTTTCTGTTCACATGAGAATGTTTATTGATAGCAGTTCAAATGAAATTTAGTCGCGAATAAAGTTGTAATAAGTATATTTTAAAAAGAAACGTTAACGTACGAACAATACAGTTCCCACTGTTGCACTGTCAACTTAAATGAAACACATCAAAGAAGTAAATAAAGTGTCTTAAAAATATGCATTGGCTCGCTCTGGATTTTATGTCAAAACTGCGTCAAGCATGACGTATTGAGCACCGAATTACGGCAAGTAGTTCAGACAGCACATCGGATGGCCGTACGAATCGAGCAGATTAGCTCGATAACGTTTCCAACATTACTGTTCCTTGCAACTATAGGTTTTAACAATGGCAGCGCATTTAAAAAAACGAGTATACGAGGAGTTCTCAAAAGTCGTTCAGGTAAGTTTATTTTTTGCCACTTTAATGTTACACGTTTGTGCTTTTGTTTTGAATCGTACGACCGCTGCCAATGTCTGACTACACCGGCTACAACACTCTCATCTCGGCACAACTGATGAGGAAAACGCCCTCTAAGCCCGTGGCCTGAACATTCGCACAGGATAACGTTAGCTAGCTAGCTATTCCAAACATTTTATTTAAAATCCAAGAGCAAACTGATATAGCTATAGCTTCCATAAGCATGTGATTTTGATTCATTTTAAATTTATCCAGCAATTTCGCTAGGTAACTGTTAGCTAACTGTTAAGGCTCTTAATGTGATGCAAGTAAGCTGACTAGTACTCGTTAGTAGCAGGTTGGCCATCATCAAGCTAACGTTAGCTAACTTTAACCAGAGATTTTTAACTAAAGTAACGTTAAAGTGAACTTTGATAACATACTAGGAAGCAAAAAAAAGTAAAATAACTTCATGGTCTATGCCTTCACAATAATGCCAAATTGTGACGTCTATAAATGTTAAGAGTCTATGCTAGGTAGCTAGTGAAGTTAGCCTGCTAGCACTAGTAAATGTTAGTTGTTGTGCAAACCTGTAAAAACACGGTTGTCTGTCTAACTCGGTAGATGCCATTTGTTGCAGCAGAATTGAGTTGTGTTGTTCTGTTTTTGCACATGTTGTTTTGTTACTCTGATCACTTAAGCCAACTGTAATATGAATAGATACCCAACGTTGACTTAGCATACAAGTTCGCTAGGAAGTTGCTGCATCAATACATATTTCTTAGATGTCATTAAAAAAATAACTTCACTTCAAACGAATTGGCAACATCTCTTGGTGCGTTAAAGACTCCGGTATGTATGACATGAATATGTATGAAATAGTTTTTTCATCTCCGACGTTGCTTTTTACAATGTGACTTGGCTCACTTGCCTTCATTGTTTAGCAACATCCACACGAAGAAGCTCCAGCTAAAAAGCTCCGCCTGACCAAACCCAGCAAATCTGCAGCGCTGCACATCGACTTGTGCAAAGCAAGCAACCCCACGGACGCCCTGCAATATCTGGTACAGTTTGCCCGCAAGCCCGTGGAAGCAGAGAGCGTTGAAGGGGTGGTGCGCATCCTTCTCGAGCATTACTACAAGGTAAAGGTGCACGGGACTTCCTAGTGGGCATCATCTTTGTGTCTAACGTTATTTGAACCTAAAATGGGCAAATCCGCCATTCAGATTGTGTCCAGAGCAGGATGTTGTGTGTTTAAATTTCAGGTGTGAATCTGCAACAGCATGTGCTTAAACTTGCCACATATTTGAGTGTTTTATGAAGCAACATTATATTTTACTATGTTGAAAATAGTCAATTTTTAAGGCCTTAAATATGTGCAATATATTTACTTAAATATTCCGCTATAATTTGTGAGCTGTTGAGTGTTTTGTATTTTCAAATGAAATGTAATTTTTTTACCGGCAGGAAACTGACAGCTCTGTTAGGCTTAAGATCGCCTCCCTCCTAGGCCTGCTGTCTAAAACTCAAGGATTCTTGCCTGACTGCATAGTGGATGATGTCATTAACATACTCAACAATGAAAGTATGTTGTCACACTTAACATGAGAAAGTTAACATTTAAGCATTGTAAGTGCAATGATTGACAGCGCACACATGTGCAGAGTGCGTTCAAGAGTTTCATCATTATCTCACAATGTTGTTCCGAGAATATATCTTAATTCTGTTTCTTGCTGGATTGTTTGCTATTCCCAGAATCCCACCAGGTTCTGGCCCAGCTTATGGACACATTGCTGGTCATCGGCACCCAGCTCCCAGAGAACATAAGCCTCAGACACAGGATGGTTGAGGTGGCATGCAAGGTGTGCCAAGAGTCCACCACCTGCATGTAAAATGCTGATATATACATGTATATTGTACAATATATCTGTTTTAATTAACGCACAACATAAATCAGTGCTGTAACGATGAAGAGAGGCAAGTACACCCAAAGACTAACTCAGCGGTACACCAGCGCTCCAGCACCGTAGCACAAGGGGCTTTATCCCACAACACTGAAGACTATACTCCATTGCTGTCCGTGCTCTGCGTGGATTACAACCCAAGCAATACGATGGTTTTTCATTGAAGCAAATAATACAGACGCTAGATTTGTAATACCTGGTTTGTAATCACACCACACTTCTTTGTATTGTGTATATATATATATATATACTGTATATATAGTATATCCTGCACTCCCTCTTTTTGCAGAACCTATATGACACATATTTCGGTGTGAGAAATAAGTGCCTGCAGCTGTTGGGGTGTCTGGGCTCTGTGGACAAGCCCCTGTCTAAGGAGGGCGAGGGCGTGGCCGCAGGCGCCGCCCCCAAGGACGTGCTGAGCATCATCAGCGATTACTTCGAGGACCAGGATCCAAGGGTCCGCACGGCTGCTATCAAGGCCATGGTATGACATCACCGCTGACATCACCGCTCTCTGGGCCTTGGAGGGAAGGGTAGACAAACTAAAGATGGACGTCTGCTTTTTTATTTCTCCTCACTTTTTTTGCTTTTCTTTCTAGCTGCAGCTGCACGAAAGAGGGATCAAACTGCAGCAAACCATTTACAGCCAGGTAAGCTGAGACAGAAGCTAATTAAAATTGAACTTAGCATCTAATTTTTTATGAAAAGTTTAAGTATGAGTGATTTGCTGCTCTCTCATCCTGGGGTAAGTGCTCATTGACACCCATTTGACTATCATTAGGCCATTTGAACATTTAAACGTATGGCCATTTAAACACATGGTTCAAACTTTGCATTGAATATAATGAGCGGTGGGAACTGATGACCCACTGTGTGCGGTCCCTTCCCCCGCAGGCCTGTAAGCTTCTGTGTGACGACTACGAGCAGGTCCGTTCAGTTGCCGTGCAGATGGTGTGGGTCCTGAGCCAGCTCTACTCTGAGAGGTACCTGACTTCACTTCATCTGCGACGCATGCATATTTATCCAATCCTCATCATAGACCTTAATGTTTCTGGGTCCAAAACCTGTAGCAGTTGCTCAGAAGTCTATTTTCCTGTCTCAAAATGTCCACCTTCAGCATCGTCCCGATCCCTTCGTCCAGCGAAGAGATCCGGTTGGTCGATGATTCGTTCGGCAAGATCAGCCACATGGTCAGTGATGGATCATGGGTAGTCAGGGTCCAGGCTGCTAAGTTACTGGTGAGTGCTGTAGGTTTATTGGTAGGGTGAATTATCATACACCCTTAAACTGTGGTAATTAAATTCTTTGTTTTCCTCAGGGCTCAATGCATCAGGTCAGCCCACATTTCTTGGAGCAGACACTGGATAAGAAGCTCATGTCTGATCTAAGGGTATGACTGTGAACTTGTGTATAAAGTCCTATTAAAATCTGCTGAATTGATACGAGACCAAATGGTCTCATTGGATTTCATTAGAAATAATCACCCTGATCTAAGGGTGTGACTGTGAAGTTGTGTATAAAGTCCCATTAAAATTTGCTGAATTGATACGAGATCAAATGGTCTCATTACAAATAAGCCCTTCAGGTATTCTTTGGGGAAATGATAGTACTATTCCTGTCATAGATGGTTTGAAACTGAACGCTAAAATGTCACAGTGTGAGGTCACACCTCTGCTTCCCTGTAACCCCCCAGCGGAAGCGCACAGCCCACGAGAGGGCCAAAGAGCTGTACACCTCCGGAGAGTTCTCCTCGGGCAGGAAGTGGGCGGACGACGCCCCCAAAGAGAGGGTGGACACCATGGCCGTGAACTTGATCGACTCAGGAGCCTGCGGAGCCTTCGTCCATGGGCTGGAGGACGAGATGTACGGTGAGTCTCTGACCGCTGGGTCACTGACCGCTTGCATTGTAAAGGGTTTCAGATCGTTTTTAAGTAAAGAGCATTGTGGAAGCATCTGGAATATTACCCGTTGTGAACTTGAGAACTGTCTGTGCCATTATCAAACTCTCACTGTCTGTGCTTGTCTTAGCCTGTGTGCCTGTTTCTGTCTGTGTGTCTGACAATCTTGCCGTGTATTTTGTGTGCTTGTGTGCTATGTGCATGTGAGGGACTGTGTGTGCTTGTGTGCTATGTGCATGTGAGGGACTGTGTGTGATGCTGCTTGACAGGGTATGAAATTAAGTTTTTTCACCCAGTGGTCAGTGGTTTGTGGATTCTAGAAATCACCAGCCATTTTGAAGTTTTTAACAGCCCGATTACCTTTTACAATATAACACAACCTGGTTGGTTACCAGCCAAAGTGACTGCTAGAGTAGAAAATCTTACTGGCCACAATCAAAAGTTTACCAAGCGGGTGTTCATTTCACACCCTGGTGCTTGAGTGCAGTCTCTCAGTTCTTTGCGTGTGCTCTGTACACAGAAGTGCGAATAGCGGCGGTGGAAGCCCTGTGTGCTCTCGCCCAGTCCTCGCCCAGCTTCGCGGAGAAGTGCCTGGACTTCCTGGTGGACATGTTTAACGACGAGATCGAGGAAGTGCGGCTGCAGTCCATCCACGTGCTGCGGCAGATCTCCACACACATCACCCTCAGGGAAGACCAGCTGGACACCGTGCTGGCTGTGCTTGAGGTGAGCCACCAGGGGGCGCTCAAACACTCCGGTCACATATGTGACAAGGTACACTACTCACAAAAAGTTAGGGATATTTGGCTTTCGGGTGAAATTTATGGAAAATGTAAGTTCACGCTACAGTGATATTATACGTATCATGAAAGTAGGGCATTTAAGTAGAAGCATGCAATGGTGATTTCCTCATCTCAAACAATTTATTGAAACAAAAGCCAACAACAGTGGTGGGTATACCACAACAAAAATGTCAATGTCTCAATAACTTGTCATGTGCCCTTGAGCATCAATTACAGCTTGACAACGACGTCTCATGCTGTTCACAAGTCGACTTATTGTCTGCTGAGGCATGGCATCCCACTCTTCTTGAAGGGCGGCCCTCAGGTCATTGAGGTTCTGGGGTACAGAGTTACGAGCCTCTACACGGTGAGTCAGCTGATCCCATAGGTTTTCTATGGGATTCAGGTCTGGAGAAAGTGCAGGCCACTCCATTTGAGGTACCCCAGTCTCCAGCAGCCTTTCCCTAATGATGCGACCTTGATGAGCTGGAGCATTGTCGTCCATGAAGATGAAATTAGGCCTGTGTTGTTCATGCAGGGGCACAATGACTGGATTAATGATGTTATTCAGGTAGTATGGGCTTGTCACTGTACCATTCACAAAGTGTAGGGCAGTTCTGTATTGACTAGACACACCTGCCCACACTGTAACACCGCTACCACCAAAGGGTCGTCTGGTGACAACAGTGGCTGATGCATAGCGCTCTCCTTGACGTCTCCAACATCGTTGGCGGCCATCATTTCTGCTCAACGTGAATCGACTTTCATCAGAGAACAGCACTGAGGCCCACTGGTCCCTCGTCCAGCGTAAATGCTCCCTGGCCCATGCAAGACGATGACGCCTGTGCCTGGTGGTGTGGTCAGGTACCCTTGCAGGTCGTCTAGCACGCAGACCACGCTGATGTAAACGGTTTCGAATGGTCTGACGTGACACTTGGGTGCCTCTCACCTCCCTTAAATGTGCCTGGAGTTGAGTGGCATTCATCATCCGGTTCCGCAGGGCACTGTTCACAATGAAGCGGTCATCAGTGTGGGATGTGGCCAAAGGACGTCCACTTCTATGCCTTTCTGTGACTCTTCCAGTCTCTCTGTATCTCTGTTGCAACCTGCTGATGACACTCTGTGACACTCTAAGCTCAGTGGCCACTTCCCTCTGAGAACATCCTGTTTGAAGCCTCGCAATGGCGAGGTACTGTTGATCAATTGTTAGGTGTCGTCTTGGTCTCATGATGTCAAAATGTGAACAGCATGATGAAGAGGACTGTTTAAATACCAATTCTAATTGAACCAGGAAATGTATTGGTCGATTCATGGATCAAACACCTGTTGTGAATTTTGCCGTTCAGCTCCTTGTTAGAGAACAGCAAGTTGTGCAAAAAGTACTGAAACATTGAATAGTTGGACATGTGCATTCAAAAGTTTAGAGAAGGTCAAATTAATTTCACCTGTAAAGGTTATAGTGCATTTTAGGTTCATCCTGAAATTTCACCCGAAAGCCGAATATCCCTAACTTTTTGTGAGTAGTGTATGTCAAAAGCAGGCGGAATTGGGCAGAGCTACGAACGGAGGAACAGCTGCAAAATGCCTTGAGGGTGAATTTTAGGGGTTTAGAGATTTTTGGACATTTATGATGCTACAAATATTAAAAATGTTCTGTAAAAGTTTCTAACTGAAATTTCATCGACAAAGTATTTTTTTAAACACTTTTAGAGAGGCATATAATTTCACAAAATGATGCCTTGTTCGAGATTTTGCTTGGAAATGACGCCAAATTTAGCGTAACTTCGAGCTCACTTGCTAACGTAAAATCGTATGATGATATTTTGCCAACATATTGGTTATTCAAACGGTATCTTTCTTGATGAAATAAACTATTAATTGATTATTAAAACAACAATAATCGTGAGCTTGTTTATGGATTACAACAGCCGCCCGATAATGGGCGCCCTTTCTTTGGCAGTCTGGTCTCATCTTAAAGACGTTAAAACGAAAAAAAAAACACGTTATTGGCTTAAAAGTTAACATCGTTTTTGTAAAGAAATAAATCCAATGCGATTGAGCCTATCTCTTTTAAGCCAATAAACGATAGTTGTCTCCCCTTTTTTGACATTACTGTCTCATCTAAAAGACGTTAAAACAAAAAACTACCGGTCACGTCTACATGTTTAATATTGGCTTAAAACTTAGTTTATCGTTTTGTGAAGAAATAAACCCAATATCGACATCTTTCGGACTGTCAGGTAAACTATCCAGTTAGCCAGCTATTTTGCCAACATATTGGTTATTCAAACGGTATCTTTCTTGATGAAATAAACTATTAATTGATTATTAAAACAACAATAATCGTGAGCTTGTTTATGCACTACAAGAGCCGCCCGATAAAGGGCGCCCCTTTTTTGACAGTACTTTCTAATCTAAAAGACGTTAAAACAAAAAAACTACCGGTCACATCTACATGGTTATTGGCTTAAAAGTTAGCTTATCGTTTTGTGAACCTAATAAATATAATATGTTCAATGGTATGTGCCAGAATAATATCAGTATCGTATGTTGATCACAAAAATGTCTGGTTTCCGCCCGATAACAGGGTTCGGTACGCTAACATTGTTAACCAACTTGTTTTGTTTAAACTCAAACTTTAAAGGGCTATTTCTCAGTTTCGATGTTTCAGACGGTCCAATTTAAAATCTTAATAACTTCGCTTTGGAATATCCGATTTGAAAAAAGAAAGCGGAGTTGTAAAGTGCAAGGTCTATGTTTTACTAATATACCAATAACTCAAAATTGACCTCTTGCCCAATTCCGCCTGGTTTTGACATACCGCATCACATATGCTAAATAAGGATGATAAGGATGTTCTCTGCAGGGCTTTTCAACCTTTTCTGATCCAGGGACCCCTACCCAGACCCAAACTGTCATCATAAGTTACAAAGGGTTATATTTAGGAAAGGTTAGATATTTTGAAATATTTTCCAAAATCTATATATATATAGTCATTGTATATCATTGGATATCTAGTCTGGCCAGTGTCTTCAAGGCCTTATTGAAAACCCAGGTTCTATAGCAAGTGACTTGCATGTAAGAAAAACTTGTTGCTTTGGAAACTCTTTCCACAGCAGTGCATACGTTTACGGAGGCTGAAAGACTATACTGTAACCAGAGCCACAGATAAAGAGGATTTGGCGAACTTGATTTTCGTTGTGTGCCAGCATTGTCTCCGGTACAGAGCTGATGAAAGTGCCCTAATACCCGTCTCCGACCTTCCAGGATTCCTCCAGAGATATACGGGAGGCGCTGCATGAGCTGTTGTGCTACACCAACGTCTCCACCAAGGAGTGCATCCAGCTGGCTCTTCTGGAGCTCCTGAAGAACCTCACTAAGTACCCCACTGACCGCAACTCCGTGTGGAAGTGAGTCTCAGTCCACAGTCACTCAGTCATGTTAAAGTCCTGCATAAGATACTATGAAATGACAGCAGTGTGTCACATGAGCAGGGTAACTTAGCAGGGTTTTTAATAAAATAAAAAATAAAAATTTAAAGATACTTTTTTAATTTCTCTCTCACGATGTGATTTGATAAAGCAACAGATGACACATGGCTTGTACTTGTAGTGTTGAAACATTGACTTTGATTTGCCGTGAAGGTCACTTATCACCGTTATGTTTTTTTGATGAAATTGGGAAGACTGAAATCGGCCTGCGTTTAATGAAACCCTCCTACTTGTATTAAAACCTATAGACACTGTTTGTGTTCAACGCCTGCTCCTATCTCTCGATGCCTCCCTGATCTGTGGTCAGTACTCTCCGCATCAGGCCCTGTGCTCACTTGGCCCATCGCTGATCTGAGATCAGAGCGGCAGTGTGCAACGCAGGCGTCACCTTGCGGTCCTTCCTCTCTGTAGGTGTTTGAAGTTCCTGGGGTCACGACACCCGACTCTGGTGCTCCCCATCGTTCCCGAGCTGCTGAGCACGCACCCCTACTTCGACACTCCTGAACCTGACATGGACGACCCAGCCTGTATCCTTCTCACACACTTATGGAGCAGAGTGAGGAATGTAATGTTTTTTTTTTGTCAATGACATCACATTTGTTTGATCTTATCTAAGGCGCGAGGCAGACGCCCTTAATAAGGACAGCTTGTCTACCTCACATTTTACACATTATCAGTTTATCCATCTGGAGCTGGTGCACTGTGGCACAGCAGCAGCGATGTCACACCATGGATTTGAACCCGCAACACGCTGTTTACTGGTCTTGATCCCAAACCAATGGCATTATTTGAAGAATTTGATATTAAAATGTCATTGGTGTCAAAATGATCTAATACAGTGGTTTGCTTTGAATTCATTCCTGCCCATGCAGTAATAGAGGTTGAGATGCACCCCCCCGCCCGGACTTTTCTCCTTGACTCAGCCAATCAGACATCGCCGTGTTGGTGTTGGTTTTTAATGCCGCCAAGTCGTGCCCCACCATGTCGGCTCTGTTCTCGGACCACACATTCAGACACTACGCCTACCTGCGCGACAGCCTCTCTCACCTGGTACCACAGCTCCGGGTAAGAGGGCATGTTTCATTTCTGACTCACTGTGAAATGAATGTCATGTCATGAATCACCAGAAAGTTTTTTAGTACTAAAAAGACATGCCATGCTCTTAGAAATACATTTAACAAGAAATACATTACATTACATTACGGCATTTAGCAGACGCTCTTATCCAGAGCGACTTACACAACTTTAACTTTTTTTTTTTTTTACATATTATCCATTTATACAGCTGGATATATACTGAAGCAATTCAGGTTAAGTACCTTGCTCAAGGGTACAACAGCAGTGTCCTACCTAAGAATCGAACCTGCAACCTTTCGGTTACAAGGCCAGTTCCTTAACCATTATACTACACTGCCGCGTGTTTAAATACAATTTAAACAATATTAGCTAATTAGTTTTGGTTCCTATTGGCTCTATATATACACACACGGTGTACAGCATCATTGTCTTATCCAGTATTCAAACCTATAGCACCAAAGCTAGAATTCCAGAGCCCTGAACACTGCTTCCTGTTCATGTCTCCATTACGTCACAGCTGCCCTGTGGGAAACTGTCCGGTGTGTCCGAGTCCTCCGGCCCAGCGTCCAGCCTGGAGTCAGCCCAGCGCTTCCTGCAGGACAGCCTGACTCGGGTCTGCACTGTCCAGCATCTGGAGGCTCCGGGGGCCCAGGACCTGCTGGAGTTCACCATCAGGTGGGGGGGAGGACTGCCTAACGGGGGGGTGGCCTGGCCGTAGTCCCCCGGAAAGCTTTTCATAGATCACTTTCCATTTCAACTTTCTACTGTCTCGCTTTAATCTTTACCACCTACAGAGACAAGTTTAGGCATCCTGTCGAACCCTTTGTTCTTTGTTCTTATGCAGTGAAAATGATATTACTGTTACTTACAGGAAATTGCCTTGCAGCATTGCTATCTTACATAGACTCACTAAAATATCATCTTATTTCATCTCAGCCCCTGGTGATCGTTTTTCTTTGGATAAATTGGTGTTTTCGGTCATTAGTAATTGTACAGCATAAATAGATGTGCTGAAGTTGGCTCTTTGAAGTGATCATGACTCCGCTGTGATAAACCCCACACAGAGACCTTCAGAGGCTGGGGGAGCTGCAGACGGAGCTGGCGGGAGCGGCCGACTTCTGCGCCACCTACCTGCGCTGTCAGCTACTGCTCATGAAGGTGAGCCTACCTGTCGTTCTTCATTCGGGAATAGATCAGGCCGTGCAGATGCGTCCGCTGTTCCGTAACACAATCCCAGGCGTGTGTTTATTCAGAAACGTGTCCGTAACACACTCCCAGGCGTGTGTTTATTCATGGACGTGTCTATAACACACTCCCAAGGGTAAGAAAGGAAGTGATGTTTTACAGAAGGCTGGCCCAAGACACTTTGTGTCACATTGTTTACAATATTCCAGTGAGTGTTGCAATTGTACCATTAAAACTGTTAGTTTATTTCATTGCTTAATATCTATTGAATAATTACAGTGGGGATTTGTGGGGGTTTTTAGTAATTGACTGACTAAGGGATTCGTGGGTGTATTGCTCTGCGCCCCTGTAATATGCACCAGCTGTTAATATTCATCAGCTGTTTAGGATTGCTATATTTTCAATAAAATCGTCACGATAATAAGTTTCTTTTCTAACGTTGTTTTGCTGTATTTTATCTATGTGATATCATTACAGTTAATTGTAGATCATTGATCAGTATAACACTTACATTTAAATATATGTAATACCATTTTGAGAAAAATACTTTTTATGACTTGGATTAACTTTGTTGTGCATCATATTGTTGACCTATGGAAGCTAATTTCCAGTTTATACATTTTTTCTCATAATATCGATGAAATATGACATTATTGTAAGACACTTTCTTAAAGTACGGTATTTTGTAGTAAGAAAGTGTGTAAAAGAAATTACAATGAAAAATGGATCTATAGCAGAATCATCTGACATTGTGGTGGATAATGGCATATAACAGGCCCCAGGGTTCCACAACCCCCATGGCATTATACATTTAAAAACACGACAACAAAAACAATAACGGCTACACAACAGCCAAAGTTACAATAAATGCATTAAAAGGCATGAAGATGATAAACGGGTCTAATAATTCTCACTTTCATATTGCTTTATGTCTGTATCCATCCTACAAAAGTGCTATAAACCATTTTATTTCCTAAATCATAAGTTTTTATGTTGTCGGACAGTAATTCATAAGAGATTTGCTAACACGCAGCCTCCAGAAAAGGTACTGGCATCCAGTGCAGCCTACTGACGTTTTTATACAGGATGATGAAGAAAGATTTAACACTTGTGTGGCCAACATTACCGGTTACTGTTTCTTTTTAAAATCCTAGGCTTTACAGGAGAAGCTGTGGAACGTGGCTGTTCCACTGTACCTGAAGCAGAATGCCATGGCATCGGCTGCAGTCAAACAGGTAAGAGGAGGGGGCAGGCAAGAATGAGCAGCTCAGTACAAACACATGAGATGTGCTCTCCTGACCATAGACGCGTCCACCCTACCAAGAATGAGCAGCTCAGTATAAACACATGAGGTGCTCTCCTGACCATAGACGCATCCCCCCTACCAATGCAAGCAGGCAAACATGAAGCTCAATTTCAAGCACAGGATCGCTTCTGAAACACTCCCAGCGAATGCTCTTCATTACTGCAGGTATGCCATCTGCCAAGTAACAGGGTTGGCAAGGCATAATGTATACTTAATACAGCACTAAGGGTTTGGCACTTTGCATGGTTTTTAAATAGCCCCTCAGAGAATTCCAAACGCTGGGTCCATTTTTAGTGTTCTCATATGCTGGAGATGTGAAGGTGCTGTGTGCACTGTTTCAGATCCTGGAGGAAACGTACAAACTGGAGTTCCTGTACAGCGGGCTGGAGACCAGACAGGTGGCCATCATACATCACGTCCGCCTGCAGGCCAAAGCACTCCAACTGGTCCTGACCGCACGCACACGACGAGGGTCCGTCCAGCTCCCCTGCGACGTGCACTCAGAACAGTCACACACACACACACACACACACGCTTGCATACATGCACATACAGAATCACACACTGGTGTTTACAGTATCAGACAGGCCCGCAAATAATTTTAGTTTTTAATTTTTTTTTTTGATTACCATGTGAATACTTATTTGTTATTTGATATAATACTTATTTACTATTTGAATTCATCCCCTGCTTGGAAAATGTGAAGGACAGTTATTTGGCCGAGGTCTGTTTTGAATAGCTTTTTTCAGGTGCTATATGATGAATCCCTCATGTCTGCAGGGTTGAGCCTCTTCTGAGTGTCTCTGAAAAGTTCCTTCAAGAAGTGGATGCTTTTCAGAGGTATTGCCGTCACGCTCACGGCACAATTCACTTTTTACATTTGCTTGTCTCCGCTAGTACTGCGGTATCAAATCTCCGATCTTTTTTCCCCCCTCTGCAAGGCTATTCATCGCAGAACTTCCACATTTCCAGGACAGTTTTGTGGAGAAGCTGCTGGACCTGATGCCCAGGCTTGTAGCCTGCAAGCCCCTGGATCTGGTGAAGATCCTACAAACCACGCTACGGCAGAGTGGCTTCCTCCACCTCAAACTGCCTGAACAGGTCCGCACACATTCAAATTCGGGAGTTTATCATCCTTCCACCATGAGTAATAATTACGCAGCATGGACCTCAAAATGGATGGCTCTATTGTTCTCTGACCTCAAAATGGATGATTCTATCGTTCTCTGTTGATGACTCACTCACTTGAGCCGAACTCTTCTCGGAAGGGCAGTCTTTTTGGACGGCTCATACAATTGAGCGCGTGGCAGCACTTAGTTTCTCCATTCGTTGCAATGTTGGGTTCAGTAAGCCTCGTTTTGTCACTAGGAACCAGCTGCAAAAGCCTCTTTTCAGTGTGCTTGACCACAAAACTTGACCAATGTCTCTAGGCGTCTGCCTGAACATTGCATGATGCTAAATGCTCTGTCATATCTCCAGATCCATAGAGCCTCAGCGACCATTATTGAGCCGACTGGAGAGTCCGACAACCCCTTGAGATTCACATCAGGGTTGGTGGTGGCACTGGACATCGATGCAACGCTGGAACACGTGCAAGACCCACAAACTTGGGTCAAAGTTCAGGTCATTGACTCCTCATTTCTGCGCTTCCTCTTAATTCAGCGCGCTACGACAGCCATTCATACTCTCCGCTTAGTGTCTCAGTGGCATCGTGACAATGTTGTCATCTGTCTTTGTCTCAATCGGTAGATCAACATATTCCTGTTGTGCACCCTCAGGTTATGTATCCAGATGGACAGTCGCATGTGATTCACCCCAAACCTGGAGATTTCAGAAATCCAGGTCCAGGAAGACACAGACTGATCACTCAGGTGTACCTCTCCCATACCGCATGGACAGGTAAAACTGATCGCAGTACTACCCATATATTTATGAAAAGATACTGCATGTCCTGATCATTGAAGTTGAATATGTGTGGTCTTACTCATGACCTGATTATTTTTAGTTTTTAAAAACCAATTATTTTTCTATGGCAGTACAGTCCAAGAGTGTAAATATATTAGTTAAAATGTGTCTTTTTTATTCAGTTGGACAGGTGTGACAAATTTCAGCTCTCAGCATTGGTAATACGCTATTGTTTATAGTGAAAAATATGTGTTGCTTACCTATAAGGACATAAAATGGAACTTTCAGGGCATTTTGCAGATTGAAGTTATAGGTATTTTCCTTGTAGTTCTCTGTGTCTCATTTTGAATTAATGTTTTGTCCCATATTAAAAATAGTTGTGAATTTAACTTTAATGATGTGAAATGCCTTTTTGAAAACCTCTAATTATTTGAAAATGTACCCCACCATTTGGCTGAGCCCAGCACAGAACCAGACAACAGCCTCCTTATAAGGCTGATTTAAAAACAAGTGGTACATCCACCAAGCCTTTTCCCAGAGACTTAGTCTCTTATGAATCCACACTCGGTGCCTTTTAATTGACGATCCTCGGTTTACTGAAAACCCAAAGCAACCCGGGCCCGAGGTGCCACCATCCGTCACGTATTCAGTCTGTCTGGATGCCTCAGGTGTGCAGCGTGGACTACTCTGACCTCACAGACGGGAGAAATATAGAAAAGAACCTGGCTTCTCTTCTGGGGACGTCATTATATGCAGGAAGTGCCAGCAGACGTTCAATACTAATGCTCCACTAGTCAAGGCTGAATGCATTCTGTTTGAACGGTGAAACTTGCGTGTAATGAACCAAGGAAATATAACAAGCTCCATGGAGACAGACCTAGGGCTGGGACTGAAGGCCTTGTTTTGCAGTATAGTCCATCTTTCGGTTCCCTGAAAATATAGGGGGATAAAGCCGCTTGTACAGTAGATGCCATGTTTCACATTTCTTGGGCATATATTTTAGTTTCCACCCTAGCAAGATCAGGAAGTTTCTAAAGTTCAAGTAAAGTTTCTAAATTCAAGGGAAATAAGTCCACATGCTTTGAACTTGTTTGAGGCACAAGAAGGTTTGAGATATTGAGAGTATGTTGTCTAGAATGCCTTGTCTTTGTGTCATGTAGCTTTTCACATTTGTGCTTATATGGATCTTAGTGTGTGTATGTGTAAAAGTAAAGTGTTGCAGCCATGTTTGTGTATGTTGGCGTATGTTGACCTATGTTGTCCATTGGTCCTCCATTGGTCCTACGTGTAAATCTCGACGTCACGCTCACTCAGCCCTTCCTTCCCTCTCATCGCAGAGCCGTGTCAGATCGAGGTGAGGCTGTTGCTTGCCTACAGTTCCAGTGCCAGCAGGGTCCCTGCACCCAAAACGCCGGCGTGGAACGAGAGCGCAGAGGGCCTGCCCCCTTCTGAGAACTCCATCGAGGGCACCATCCCCTTCAGTAAGCCGGTCAAGGTCTTCATCATGCCCAAACCGGCCCGCCGCTGACCTGCAGAAAGCCTGTGGGACCGCATCGCTGGCTACATGCTGAGGGGAATACGGAAGTATGACATTCTCTCAGAGCCACTGAAGTCACTGGGGATGTTTATCTAAATATAGAGACCATGGGAAATTGAAATATTTGCATCAGTATCTTTGTGAATGGAGCTCATTAACTGCTGTTTCTTAATACAAGGCAAAGAGTTTTGTATGGTGATATTTTTGTAATTAAATGTAAGTCCAAAAGATATACATGCTTTAAATGGTTGATTTTTTAAAATCTGGAAATAAAAAAACTAAAAAAACTTAGGGAGCACAAATTAAACATTGAAGAGTCAATGGCAAGCTCTTGTTTCATTGGCAATAACAGAAACATTTTTACAAACATGTACATCTCATATCTCTTTTTGTCATTAATCATGATGAAACCAGCAGAAGAGTAACTGCCAAATGTTGCATTGGAGCTGAGCTTTACTGAGACTTGTGGCTGTCGCTCTGTTGATGACATCATCAGCACGTAGAGTGGAAGACACCTCCCACCTTTACTCCCTGTCCAACCAGAGCATTGTACTCCTGAACAGCCTTCTCTGTCTGAAGCACCTTCACGTCCACACCCTGCTTCTTCACATATTCCAGGGTAGCAGAGGGCACCTGCACAGGGGAACACATCACAAGACGTCATTTTATGCAAAGAGCCATCTTTCCTCAATCTGTGTGACACTTTTATATATTTATTGTATATGAAATAACAATGATGAGATCAAGCCACTCAGCCAAACAATTCTAGCCATTTTCCTACCGCTAAAGGGTACCTAGTACCAAAATATGGACTCTTGAAGGATTTGCAAAATGTTCCAAGGCACCTTCTACTATTTGGCCAATTATAAAATTAAAAGGTCCAGCATGGCAATATTCTTCATTTCATTTTCTTTAAAAAAAATAAATAAATGCTTGCCCAATTATTTTCTCATATCATATTCAAAATCCAAATTTATGGTGGAGAAAAAATTATTTTGATAGGTGCAGTGTTGTTACCATTTTTTGGAACAACTGCCCATTTTCCCACTGTTCACCATGATGCATGCCTAAATGCCAGAGGTGTTGATTGTACCAGTGTGGGGGTAATATAAACAGCCATACTTGAAGCATTGATAGAATAGAATAACTTTTATTCTACCGTTAGGGAACTTCAGTTGTAGCAGAAATAGTATACAGTATTACACATAGTATTCAGTGGTATACAGGTGACTTGAAGAAATAGCACCTCTTTTTTCCCCCAACTTTTGCTGTTTTTGTGAAAACTATATATGGGTCATGCCCCGCCAAGCTGTAACTTGGCGGATGGCATACCTGGCATCTCAATAAGGGGCGGCACCTTAATTGGGGGCTGTGTGAAGGTGGTGTTGCCTGTCACTTGTACCTGCAAGGCCTCATTCATCCCCCTCCCGATCACCAGTGTGTTCACCCCCTTCTTCAACACTTCCTCCACGTCAGCTGGCTGCACTCCAGGATGGTGCTGAGGGGGACATCCACATGCACGTTGCAACACAGGGCTTCATGAACAGAAGAAAAACTAAGCTATTTGAGTCGCAGCTTGGGAGCATAGGTTGAGTGTCTCAACTCTTAATTTGATTTGGCAGGTTACAGTTCTTGGGGTTACCCTGGAACACAGGCATCTAAAGTAGCAAGTTCACACAATCATAATTGCTCATGAGGCCTACATTGTACAAGATTAGTACAGCCAAGCTTGGTCATGTGTTGTAATAATTATTGGTTACTTAACTTTCAGACATCCCTATTGGGACAGACTTTACAGTACATAACTGGCCAGTATAGTATAATGAAAAGTGCCAAACTCTCGGTGCTGTATAGGTATGGGGCATGCCAATGATCCTAGTAGTGCCCCTTTTGTGACTCTGGGCTAAAATGTTATCTCCAGCTTTAAACACTACTCCAGTTTAATCCAAAGTTGATTCCCTACAGTAGCTCACATTGGTGCCGGTTTCCCTCCAGTCCCAGGTACGACTGCCTCCGGGCCACACTTTGCAGTCCTTGTAGGATGATGAGGAGCCCTTCACCTTCATGTGTCCCCAGGACAAGGATGCAATTTCTGGAGAGGTCATCGGGCTCAACGAATTTACACCAAATCTAGAATACTGGAAGATAAAACACCACGGTGTAAATGAGACCCAATACAAATGTGTAGAATTCATGTATGTACTAAAATGATGCAGTGCATTTCAGGAATCGCCACACTTGCACTATTGACTTTTTTCGCCTCAGAGCCTGAAATCGTGACACTTGGGATGGGAATGAATATTTCAGGGACACGACCAATGCTCTGAGGTAACGCAATGTGAAAACTGCAAGTAAGTTACTTTTGCAACGCCCTGAATTCATACGCGTAGGTTTGGGGTGAGACAGGGACATGTCACCCCCAATATTTTCATCTGAATTATCTACATTATCTCGTATGCTTGTGAGACTTGACGTTTGACTACGCGACAGCAGTGTGTCTCCCCAAAGTTGAAATAAAACCTACGCATATGACTGCATTTACATTTTGTAGCTTTGTGAGAAACGGCGGAAACGACCTAACAAGCCATTTTCACGACTGGTAACCTACTGACATTAACGTAAGCATTAAGTATTTTCTGTTAGATCTGGGTAGTTATGGGCGGCTAGGCCATACTGAATATGTTCTATCGGGCACATGAATTATCCAGCCATATCGTCTTAGATGGTCTACTATAGTTGTTCTAATTTGCATTAGCCACTGGAAATATAACTTAGCCAGCTAACACGTGAATATTTTTGCAGCCATGTGAAACAGGCGAGTGTTAGTTGACAAGCGACAAATTAAGACCAACTTAACTTTGCTAAATTACTCAAGTTACCAGCTTGTCAGTCACCAGTCACTAGCTAGGAAGGTTCGTGTCAGCAAGAGAGCACCGAAAAGTAAATTAATTTAGCTAACTTGCCTCCCATATGTAACGTTAAAATGCGATGCCCCTAGTTTGATTATTAATAACGCCTGATGTCATTAAGTTATTTTGACCATAAAATCATAACAGACCTGAGGAAGTTGTGTCCGTTACTGAAGTGACTTTCTCTTGTTCGGTTTACGTCACTGACACGCCCACCATGCACGCCTTTCCACTGCGTGACACGCCCACCATACACGCCTTTCCACTGCGTCACACCCCCACAAGAACCGCAAGAGCTATTTATTTGTTACCAAGGTAGATAGCTCGACTTTAATTTAATCCATTGCAGACAGTTAATAAAGTTCACAGATGTTACTTCAAGCGTTCAGCAACTAACGTTACAACTAGCAAGCCTGCTGTATTTTCGCTAGCTAACACATGCTGCGTAGCCAAGCTAGCTTGCTAGATAATGCTGACAGACGACATTACCGTATCTAGCTCTGCTAGCACGAACGTTAACGTTTTTGCTACACATCTGTCATTTCTCTGAAGTAGTTGGCTACTTAACAGCTAGTTAGAAATACCTCTAGTGTGGGATGATAACGTACTCCCTGTTGCTAACTTACGTTGCCCTTGATTTAGCATAATTGCATGGGAGTGCCGTTATTAGTTAGCTAGCTAGGTAGCCACAGTGGCTGACAGATACAGCTCAGTGCGTCTAGTAAAAAGTGATTGCGTCTTTGGCGCACGCTACTTTATTAAGCTAACGTTAGCTACAAAACAGGGACCTTGCAACATCTCTGTGCATACTCGTTTGTTTACATTAGTGATTAAACTACCGCAAAGACCTCTGGGCCACTGGCGGATTGGCCTTCCCAGTCCCCTACAACGTTGATGAGGCTATACCATAGAGGGCTATACTGGCACTGTGAATTCTGGGCAATCCTCGGTCCTCCGAGCTCAGTCTCCTCCTGCTCCCCCGTTGGAAAAAATGGCTGCTCCGGCGGCAGCGGCGGGTCCTTCCCCCGGTTTGTGCCCAAGCTTCGCCGTTGTCTGTTCTTTTCTGGAACGGTATGGAGCCGCACTGGACCTGCCGGAGCTGACGTTTCCGCAAATGGAGAGGTATCTACAGGAGACTTCCGTAGGTAAGGTTTGAATTGAAGAAGCTGCGATGTGCGAGGAGAAAAGGGTCTCTCCATCATCACTGCTTGTGTTGTTGGTTGTGCACAGTAGACATTGGTTGTTGTGTTATTGTGTGGCTGTTGAGCGTTAACTTCGTTTTTGCTCGGCTAGCTGGTCTTTCTGGTAAAGCGTGAAATATGTGGACAATGTGGAACGACTAGTTGTGCTTTCATAATAGTTTGTTGTCAACAAAAGGCCACACGATTTCTTTTTTGTGTTGGTAACGTACTGTTTCAGGGTTGACATTCTTGCCTGGCTTGCTTTGCCTTCTCATCATGGATTAAATTGTACTTTATCAGGCACAAAAGGAGAAGAAAATTGGAGCTGCGATTTGAGTTACGCTCTTTTATTTCTTTTAACTGTTTAGTGTCTTTTTACTATTTCACTATTTCATTAGGATTAACGGCTCCCGATGTGCGCTGATGATGTTTGCAGTTAATATTTTTTTGGCATAGTGGGTCTTTGACACCACTGCGCAGGCGCACAACGCAGCAGTCTAAACTTCCTGCTGAATGGAGTCTCTGCGTTTATGTTCCGATATTCACTCCATTCAAACTAGTCAGGCGGAAAATACGCGTGAAATACGCGTTTAAAATACAGCCATAAATACGCGTTTCTTGAACATTCACTTAGTAATTCTGTTTACTCATTTAACCAATATTAGCTTCTGACTCCTTCGTTCGATACGCAGTGTTCAAAAGAGAAGCAGGGCATTTGTGGCGTAGCTAGCTTGCTGTTCAAGCTGTCATTTCATCGCATTATACCCAACCTCTAAAATATACTCATATGGAGAGGATGTTTGTAATTATGTAACGTTACCCGTTTTACTTTGAGCAAGAATATACAGGATTGTAGACAAGGTTGCTTGCTAGCCATATTTCTCAAATAGCATGCGGTTTTACAGGCATAATGACCACAAGCAGCACAGCTAAGATTCAACCGGTTTAGCTAACGTTAGCTGGCTAAGATAATTTACTGTAACTTAGGTTATAAAATTAATTCGCGACTATAAGTTTGCCAGGAATTTTGCTATCTTGCTACATTACAATGAAAGTGAAATTACAGTAACTTTGTGTTACATTAAAATGTCTTCCCACATGGCTTGTTGCAATGAGCTTGCATTCGCCCATTACTGGACGTACACTCTTTACTTATTGAAATAAATATAGTTGTGACAAGTTTGCCTGCGCTGTGTCTATTCTTGCTTGGCTAGATTATATAAATAGCGGATTTGCTAATAATACAACATTCATGTGGAAAATTAATTTGATGCTTTGCAGACACACCTACTCTCTAAATTATTAATGTTTGGAATAATCAGACTGTTATCTGAGTTAAATTAGGTCTGACTGTTAGGTCTGAGTCATACATACTGTATTGAACTTGCTTGCTCCATGGTGTAATGGTGCAATAGTGATTGACGAAGGCTTAAATGGTCCAACACTGGATCACAAAAAAGGAGGGGATGTTCAAATTTTAAAAAATAATGCAGTTAGAATATTAATTCAAGTGACCGTGTTGCAAGTATTTATTAGGCTTCTCTAATAGTTGTTTGGTGTAGTACTAAATATATAATTCGGAAGCAGTCTACATTATAGTTAGCCCCTAAAATCTAAGGAATCAGACAATGATCTCTTGAATTACACACATTATTTATAGGGATAAAGTTAAAATGGAAAATGCATAAAGGGACATATCCAATGTAACTAAACAGATATTTATGCTACTCAGTATTTACACAATGCCATTTCCCTGTAAATAGATCAGAAGTAGCTTATGTAGGCGTAATTTAAGTTAAAAGGAAGTTAGAAGCAAAAGAGATGGATAATGAACTACATAATGAACACTTGTAACTTGTTCAACAAAACGAGTGGAGCACACTTAAATGTAATAAATAGTGTTATGATTGGACACTAACAACCATATGAGGACTGATTCCAGTAATTAATTTATTTTTGTTAAAGGAAAGTATCTCACCGTATCATGCCCTAATTGTGATTTCTGAGTACCACAATGCAGTGCAAATGGGTTTGATTTTTGGTTTTCCCTCGAGTGACTGAATTGAGGGAAGGTATCTTGTCAATACTTTTGGTCGGGAAATTTAAATGGGATAAAGTAAACATTTGACTGAACTGAGATCAAACATAATAAACGAGAACCTGTATTTTTTTTTGCATTTTTTAATGTTTCTGAAGTATTGTGTCCATAATTTTGCTTTTTGTCAGATAAAGAGTTGGATTCTTTATGTACACTATTCTTTAACACAATTTTGAATACTTCTGAATTAGGCCCATGTATTTCTCACCGCTCCTGTATCCCTCAGTTCCTAAGCCCTTGGTGGAGCTTCATGTGAAGTTAATGAGGAAAATCGGGAAGTCTGTGTCTGCAGAAAGATGGGAGAAGTATCTAATGAAGGTGAGCTAGGCCTCTCAAGCTAATGTTGGGTGGTGGAAGTATCTAATGAAGGTGAGCTCGGCCTCTCAAGCTAATGTTGGGTGGTGGAAGTATCTAATGAAGGTGAGCTAGGCCTCTCAAGCTAATGTTGGGTGGCGGTGGTTCTAATTTGAGTGCTGATTTATTTATTTATAAATGCTAATGACACTGCTAGGACCTCTAGTCCTACGGTAAATGCATCATCCTTCCATTTTGTGGAAATTCATAGAAGCCAGACTTACCACTGTGCATGTACATATGAGGGTCATAACCGTAAATAATGTGTCATGCAGTGATTGGGTTTCATTAACTGGTTCGAGGTGTCATTGACAGCGTGTGTTTGTATCCTCCAGGTGTGCCAGGAGTTCAACAGCACTTGGGCCTGGGAGCTTGAGAAGAAGGGATACCGGGAGATGACAGTCGAGTGCAAGGCGGGAATGCTCAAAGTATGACCAGAAGCCTTACACCATTTTCCAGTCATGCCCCTCTGTTACTGTATACCATCTTAAACAGGCTCTCAGCAGAAATCCCACTATCCTGGTTTATTATATTTATTCATAAATAATTTCCTAATTGTTTCTCTACCTCTCTCCTTTAGTACTTGTGTGAATGCCAGTTTGATGACAACATCAAGTTCAAGACGGCAATAAATGAGGAGGATCCCGATAAGATGCGTCTGCAGCCAATTGGCCGGGACAAGGATGGCCTAATGTACTGGTTCCAGTTGGACCAGGATCACAACGTGCGAGTGTACGTGGAGGAGCAGGACGACCTGGACGGGTCATCCTGGAAGTGCATCGTCAGGTACAGGGATTGAAGGGGCAGTAGTGTTGCTAAGATCATGGGCCCATGACTATGAAGACCGTCCAGAATAATTTGGTGTCATCGTTTAAGTATGTCAATATCATGTCCTTCTTCTCAGAACACGAAATGACCTAGCAGAAACCTTGGAGCTGCTTAAGGCCCAGATCGACCCGGCTCTCTTGACCAAGAAGGAAGGACAGGAGGGATCTGACGGTACCAGTCCGAGCCCAGAGGACGAGGAGAATAAGAAGGATGGGGGAGAAGGTATTGTAATGCTTCTGGAGGTTTTATCATAGGGTCTGTTTTCATTTTTTGTACTTAAGTATAATTTCCGTATAAAAGACTTCGAGAAAGCGGAAGGGGTTTTGAGCACCTGTAAGCAACGTGAAGAATAGCATCTGTTGAAAAGGGACTAACATATACATGGAATGGCACTACATCAGCATCCCCTGTCTGCTCTATATTTCAGGAAGTGCAGCTGTATCCTGAGGTTGGTTCATTATTTTTCAGTGATGGTTATAATGGGGGGAAAGTGTGAAATACATTTGTATTTGTCCCCGCAGGAGAAACGGAGGATCTGAAAAAAGCTGAAAAAATGAATGAAACCTCAGGGGATGAAGATAAAAAGCCTGAACAGTGTGGCATTCGTTCTGTCTCCACGGTGGCAGGAAGTGAACAAAAGGTCTCTGGAAAGGACGTTAAATCTGATTTGAGGCAGGAGGACAAGCAGGGGCCCGCAGATAACAAGGAGAAAGTGGAGTCGACCTGCAAGTTGGAGAAGCCGGAGGTAAAACCCATCATTGACAACAGGGTCAGTACTATCACTGCTATCATCAAGGAGGAACCCAAAGACTCAACCCTGAGATCGGCTACGCCAGAGGCCCCCGTGAAGATGGAGACCCATGAGGAAACAAAGGAGAGGACCTCAGAGGAAATGGAGAGGGCATTGAAGAATGACCAGCAGGCTAAAATCCCCCTGAAAAAGAGGGAGCTCAAGCTGAGTGAGGACTTTGACAATGGCAGCAGCATCATCGTCCGCAACCCGTCCATCACTCCCACCAAAGAGCTGCTGAAGGAGGAGGTGGGGAAGGCAGAGGAGGAGAGCAAAGGACCTCCTGGCTCCTCATTGGGGGGCTTGGGAAAGGAGCCAAAGGGTGACTTAATCAATGGGGAGGTCCAGCCTGCAAAAGAAATGCACTTGGGTGCCAGATTGGAGAAGCCTGACAGCAAGCAGGCTAATAAAGAAGAAGAGTCGCAGGTCAGGGCTGTAGGCAAGGAAGAGAACGGTCCTGCAGGGGGCAGTGTGATAGTTGAAACCAGCAAAGGGGAGATAAAGGTGTCCGCTGAACCAGAGAAATTAAGTGAGACTGAAAAAAGTAAGAAACCTGTTGAAGAGAGAGCCATCGCCGCAAAGGAAAAGGGAACTAGGTCTGCAGGTGACACCACTCCTGCCTCAGACAACAGGACACAGAGAATAGCTTCGAAAGAGGCAGAGAAGTCCTCTCCTGTTGCGGTGGCCCTCCGGCAGGAAGGAAGGAAGGAGGAGCCTGTGGAGGTTTCAGTAGCATCCATGAATGTATCAGAGTCCAAAGAGAAGGCCAATAAAGAAGCCCTAGGAGAAAAGAAGGATGGGATCTCTGACAAGGAGGAAGGGAAGGATGGAGATAAGTCCAAGAAAGAATCCAGTAGTGCAGATTCCAGTCATCCCGAAAAAGCCAAACCTGAGGAGGCTACTGACAGGAAGGACGAGGTGGATGTCTCGCCTCGTGAGAAGGTCAAGGTTCAGAAGATCGCTGGAAACCAAGAGGATAAAACCGTGGAGCGGGAACCCACCCTCGGAGAGGAGAGGAAAGAGGAGGTTGGAAATACTGAAGTTTCACTTGAAGCGGTAAAGAAGGAGGGCAAGAAAGAGAAAAGGGAGCTTGAGAAGAAAAAGAAAAAGAGCAAAGCCAAGAACGAGGCAAAAGAAGAGGGCAAGGGCAAAGCGGCCACAGGCGAGGACGAGCAGGGCGCTGCGCAGGATGCTGAGAAGTCCAGCCGCCAAGAGGAAGCAGGAGTGGCCGAGGAGGGCGAAGAGGTGTCGTCGGAAATCCAAACGGAGGGCATCCGTCTCAAGATCAAAATCCCCTCCCACAAGAGGAAAGCGATGCTCCGGGGAGAGGAGAAGAGGCCGGACCCAGAGGGAGAGGAGAAGAGGCCGGACCCAGAGGCCGATGTGGCTGATGGGCGGTCCCTGAGGAGGTCCCCGAGGATATGCCGACCCACTGCCAAGTTGGCGGAAATCCAAGACATGAAACTGGAGAAGAAGCAGTTGGCGTCAGCGCTTGGGGACGATGGGGAGGATAATGACGAAGAGGAGGAGAAGTCTCCAAAGAAACCGCGGGAAAATTCAAGAAAGGCTGACCCAGATGGCCAGACCAAATCAAAGGTGCCTTGAAACATTTTGGTTTCCTGTTTATAATCGATTGTGGTGTGGGGTTTGTTTTAATTGCTATAAAAACGGTAGCATGTCAGTTGTAGGCTCTGAGATGCTTTAGGCCTTTGGTGATGTGAGGTGGCTTGTCATTTGTTGCTCCAGGGAAGACGGCGACGTCGAGCCCGGTGGTCGAACACTCGCAGGTGGCGTAAAATTAAGGGCTCCAGTGATGATGATGAGGAAGACAGTGAGGAAGATGACAGTGATGAAGATTACAAGGTGGCGAAGTCCAAGGACGGGCAGGGGTCGGACTTTGAGTCGGACTCTGATTCCACTCCTAATGATGATCCCTGCAAACACTGTGGCCTCCCAAACCACCCTGAACTGGTGGGTTACCGTGGGCTTTTATTGTACTACTCAAACCTGCACAAATCTGTTTAGGATAGGATCTATGGTTGTCTCGCTATCATAAGACTATTTTAAAATGTTGTGACAAGTTACAGTTCTCCGTAGAGCTAATGCAAAACAAAAATGTTCTTCAGTTATGTTTTAAAAATTATCTGGAAATTATGATCAAACAATGGTAAGGAAAGGGCTCATTACACTTGTCAGGCTCATATTGTTAGCAGCTGCTGGAGTGCTCCTGGTTATGTTGATCTCGTTTTAGAATAAATTGTTGTTGAAAGACTTTATATTCAGACTCTCAGATAAAATTAAAGTGAACTGCCTTCATGCAAAATTAGTTCTTAGTCATGTAATCTGTGTAGAATCCTGGGTTAAAGGTCTGGTTTACTTTGTTTTTGTGTGTGAGAATGACTAGTTTGAACAGAAATGTGCGGTATAAATACCAAACGAGAACATGAAGCACCGGTGTGATTTAATGGTGTATGGTGTGTATTGTATGGTGTGAATTAATGGTGTATGGTGTGTATTGTGTGGTATACGGTGTGATTTAATGGTGTGTATGGTGTGTATTGAATGGTATATAGTGTGATTTAACGGTGTATGGTGTGATTTAATGGTGTATGGTGTGTATTGTGTGGTATATAGTGTGATTTAACAGTGTATGGTGTGATTTAATGGTGTATGGTGTGTATTGTATGGTGTATGGTGTGATTTAATGGTGTGTGGTGTGTGTATGATCATATTGTACCCCGCTTTACCTCCTGTAGATCCTGCTGTGCGATTCCTGTGACAGCGGCTACCACACGGCCTGTCTGAGACCCCCTCTAATGGTCATCCCGGACGGGGAATGGTTCTGTCCACCCTGCCAGCATGTAAGTGTCATAGCTAGGGCTGTACCATCTTTCTCTTCCCTGGAGGGGAGCGGCATGTACCATTTTCTATATATCCATTCTGTAGCAAACTTGACATGCAAATCCTTGTCCATATCTGTCATGGTTTGAATGAGTGGTTAAGTGCTAAACTTCAGCTTCATCAGTAAATACCCAACTCTGTGTTTACTTTAAGTTAATAAGTACCATCATAATATAAATGTCATGATGAAGGACTCCTAGGAGGAATTGCCCTGTTGAAGTAATCGTTTTTGCATGTGTGATGAATGGCATGGTACCTTGCGTTTGAATCATGACCTGTGCCAGTGAGGACTGAGGCCAGTCGCCCTGCAAGTTGGCTTGTAATTGGCTGTGGTGTGGTGTCACTCCGGGAGGGTGTGTCTCAGTCCACAGTGTTGTCTTCATCACCAGCGACCCCACTGGTTGAATTGTGCACCTGCGGTCTACCTGTGGATGCTGCACATGCACTGTACTTCTGACACAATGACCACATATCCAAATTATTAGGAAAAAAAATCCAAAGTACACCGAAATCGCTTCTTAAAAACTACAACAATGATTTTGATCAAAGCAAATACCCCTTGGAGAAGAAGCATTAACATGAAATATAAATCGTCATTGTTAAATCACGGTACTTACTTAGAATAAAAGGGCCCATGGAGCTCTGAGCTCTGAATTTGTAGCTGGAGGAATCACATGTATAGTATCGCAGGGTGGGAAATTAACACCAGCTATCAGCCAAATGCTGGTACATTTTATCTGTGGCTGGTTAGTTTGTCTACTCTACCAGCCACTTTGGCAGGTAACCACCCATCACTTGGAGGCCCTGTTCTATTCTAAATATCTAGTTGTCTGGTAGAACGGTGAAATTGGCTGGTGAATTTTGGGATGCACCAGCCACTGTGGCCAGTGGATAAAAAAGGTAGTTTCCTGCCCTGTTATCAGAGATTGATTGCCTCCATCCTTCCAGAAACTTCTGTGTGAGAAGCTGGATGAGCAGCTGCAGAATCTGGACGTGGTTCTGAAGAAGAGGGAGCGTGCAGAACGAAGGTGAAGCTTTTTTTCCATTTTTTCTTTTGTTTTGTTTTGTAGTGAATAGAAATATTCAACTGTTATTCACAAATTTGTTCTTATTTCCTGTTTGACTTCAAGGTTGGGGAAAATCACTGACACCCACTTTAGTAGTTAATAATCTTGGCACTCCAAAAGGTTAATTAGATTTATTAGCATACTGCATGCAATTATATACTTTAGATTTGAAGTGTACTTACTCTCTCCAAATAAATGTTCAAATTTACTACAAGGGCCGGTTAGATGCATGTTAAATGTTATTATAATAAAAAGAATAGCCATTGATTCCCATTAATCCTGTACTTATGTGTTTTTAAACCAATTCTTATCCCAATTTCTTTTTTTTTAATCCTCAATTTTGGAATATTGAATTGGAAGCATTGGTGCTGTTTGATTATTATATGAGTTTTTTCCCTCCTCACTGTGTGTGTCGCCAGGCGGGAGCGCTTAGTGTATGTGGGGATCAGTGTGGAAAACATCATCCCAGCTCCCGTAAGTACAGAGGACTTGGAATCTAATGGCGGTAACGTGGTTAGTCCACGCTTTGCTCAGGTCAGTGGATTCATCCTGTGAGGTTAAAGCCTCTGAACTCTCTTCCTGGGTTTGAAAGGGGCTTTGGACACTAACGTTTTCTCAATCCTCCCTGGCGTGTACACTTCTTTTCTTTATTCACTCTTGATTTCTGTTTGTTTTTCCTTCTCTCCTCTTTTCTGTTCTTTACTAAAAATGTGTGGGACTACTACGGGACATAAATTTTAAGTAAATATTGAAAGATAAAGATAATTTTATTGATTAATCCTGTATATTTTATTTGCATGCATGTAGTTGTTATTGATATGTATTGATAGCCCTGCATGTTTTCAGAGCTGTACGTGCATGTCTGTTATTCATTTTTACTTGACCATCTCAAGGTCTGTGTCAGGATCTGTGCCCATCTTATGATATAGTGGCGGGAAACTAATGCCTGATTTTATTATTTTCTCTTCCTGTTTATTTGCTAAACACAAATACCGTACTGTAGTGTTTACCTCCCATGACAATGTTATTTGAGTTGCTCTATAGTACATGGAGCTTGATAGCGGGGTACTCGGCTGTTTCCTGTGAAATCGGCCAGATTTCCTGATTTCCTCCTCACTAGCTTCTCCGTTTATGCTGGTCATTAACTGCATCACCTTCTTTCTCCACAGGACGTAGAAATGGAGGAGGAAAAACAGGAAAAGAAGAAAGACATCAAAAAAAGCAAAAATCTGGGTAGGAGGTCCACAAGAACAAGGAAATGCATAAGTTACAGGTGAGTGGTGGGAGCATAGCTTACAACGTGCTGTGCTTCACTGTCCTTATGAGAGACACTCTGGTGGGTGTGAAATGAACACCCGCCACCAGCCGAATGATGGTCAAATTTTGATCGTGACCAAACCAAATCGTGTTATATTGTAAACGTTAATGTGGCTGGTAAGATTTTCTACTCTAGCAGCCACTTTGGAAGGTAACCAACCAGGTCGTGTTATATTGTAAACGGTAATGCGGCTGGTTGAAAATGAAATGCTGAAAATGGCTGGTGATTTTTAGAATGCCAGTGCCAGTGGGTGAAAAAGTTAATGTCATGCCCTGCTACCCTGCATGCTGTGTTCCCAATAGGTTTGATGAGTTTGACGAAGCTATCGATGACGCAATCGAGGAGGACATTAAGGAAGCGGAGGGAGGAGGTATGTGGACCGTTATTAAACCGAATATGAAATATTACACAATACACTTTTTTTTTTTTACATGCTTGGTAATGTATATCAATTAGATATTTTGTTAATTTAATTACATTTATGGGAAAGTACAGGCTTGTATTTTAAAACAATCTTATCCAGTAAGGGCCGGATTGTGTGCAGGCTTTTGTTTCAACAAAACACTTCTACTAATAAAGCACTTTGCTTAGGAGTCTTTGCTTAGGAGAATCAGGTGTGTTACTGCTTGGCTGGAACAAAAGCCTGTACCCACAGAGGACCCCTGGTTTAAAAAGTTGTGTTGTCCTGCGAAAGGTTTTCTTGGTAAAAGATGTTGTAGACGGCTCAGGATCCAGATTTAAAGTGCTGTAATGTTCAGGGGCAGGCCGAGGTAAGGACATGGCCAACATCACGGGCCACCGGGGGAAGGACATCTCCACCATCCTGCAGGAGGAGGGCAAGGAGAACCGCCGTCCCGCCAAGGTCACGCCCGCCCCGCGCAGGAAGAAACGCCGACGCCTCAACGACCTGGACAGCGACAGCACCGTGGAGGAGGAAGAGAGCGAGGACGAGTTCCGCCTCAGCAGCAGGTGGGGGCTCTACGCCCGGGGTACCTCCGGGTATACCTGCTTTAGACAGACGGTGGTGCTTTTACCTGATCAAGCAAGAGCTTTAAACTTTATTGTAATTTTATTTTCAAGGAGGACTGCTTTTGATGCTCACCTGTGTGTCTCGTCTTATGTTCGCACTACAGTGCACTCTCTGTATATCACTTGTTTTAGGGCCTTCTCTTTCTTTCTTTTGGGTTGTTTCTAAGCTTTTAATTCTCTCTCTCTCTCTGTCTCTGTCTCTGTCTCTGTCTCTCGCTCCATGTCCTGGCAGTACGGAGGAGGAGGAGTTTGTGGTTTCGGGCGAAGGCGAAGGCGGGGACAGCGAGGCGGACGTCCGCTCCATGGAGGACAGCGATTTCGGCAGCTCTGGCCGCGGCCCACGCTACCCTACGTCCAGGACGAGGGGCCGGCCCAGGAACAAGCAGAAGAGGAGTGTGCGAAGACCGCCGAGGCGAAGAAGAGCTTACTCTGATGAAGAAGAGGAGGAGGAGACTGAGGAAGAGGAGGAAGAGGAGGAAATGGGTAAGAATGAGCAGACATGGATTACAAGCCATTTAACATGGTTGATTATTCAAATGAATAAAGAATTGGTGTCTGGATCAGGGATGGACAACTCCAGGCCTTGTGGGCCGGTGTGTATGCAGGTTTCTGCTGCCACCATTTACCCTGGCTCAATCACCGATTCCCTCCTAAATTAGAGCACAATAAAACACTACAATAAATGCATACAGGCACAAGAGCTGCTGTTCATATCATGGAATGTAGCTAATATATCTGATCATGTAAATGATTGGGCTAGTTAAATAATTGGTAACTGGTAGCAGCAAAAACCTGCATGTGCACCGACCCGTGAGGCCTGGAGTTGCCCATCCCGCGAGGCCTGGAGTTGCCCATCCCTGGTCTGGATTAATATTTCATAGGCTGATTTGCCCTCCTGTAAAGTGACTATATGTTTATGAAAAGCCATATGCTTTTGGAAACTCATCTCAAGTTTGAAATAAGGTGATATAGGTATTAATATTGAAATGTGTCACCCTCAATCTATCGCAGTGGCGCAGCCAGATATAATCATATAGTTGGGGCTGCATCGCAATAGGTGGCCGTTAACGACCGGGTGTGGTGATTCACACCAGATAAATTGGTGGGCCGCCCCGTGCCTACGGCAGTGACCTATCGCTTAAATATTTACCCATATTAAAACTCACTGATGGACTTTCACCACTGTGTGTCCCTGGGTGTGTGCTGTAAATGTGCGTGTCTGACGGTATGTGCTGTAAATGTGTGTGTGTGTGTCTGACGGTATCTGCAGTGACCGAGGGCTCCAGCGAGTTCAGCGACAGTGACCTGGACATGCGGCGGAGGCGATCCCGCCGTAGCCAGAAGAAGCAGGTGAACTACTGCGAAACCTCGGACAGCGAAAGGTCGCACACCGCCGCCCACCGCCACAAGCAGAAGCCCCACCCACGCCGTCTCTCCAGCTCCGAGAGCGACGGTCAGTTTATCGCCCGTGTGCCTGGGCTCTGTCTCTAAACTTGTGTAAAATGGTTGTGTTAAACTACTGGTGTCTTTTGGCTTCTGTTTGGGTCCTGCCATTTTTATTTATTTATTTATTTTCGTTTTAGGGCGCAATTGTTCCAAAGACTCCAGTGCAGAGGAAGAGGAGGAGAAGGACGGCAAGAACAGGAAGAAGAGGGTGAATAAAGGTGATTCCTCCGAGGAAGACACCAGGGCGTGGCGCAAGCGGCTGGCCCTGAAGCGACGGAGACCCTCCGCGGACGACGACGAAGACGAGGAGGTGGAGGAGGAGGAAGAGGAGGAGGAGGAGGAGGAGGAATCCGAGGAAGAGGAGCGGCCTGTCCGCAAGAGGTTGAACCGCATCGAGACGGATGAGGACGACGAAGAGGAGCAGGAAGAAGATGAAGAGAAGAAGCGAAAAAGGCCAGAGGCAGTGGAGGAGGGCGAGAGCGCAAAGAGACCCCGCCAGATGGCCAGCGACGGCGAAGACGAGGCGCCGGGGAAAGGGGAGAGCTCGCTGGACTACAACCAGGCGGGATTGCCCCCCACCAACGGACAGAGCGCGGACAAGGGCCCCGGGCCGGTGGCCCCCAAGCACGGCGGGGCCGTCGCGCCCAAGGATGGCGGGGCTGTCGCGCCCAAGGACAGCGGACCGTCGCCGGCCCCCGCCCCCCCAGGCGCCCCCGCCTCCCTCGCTCCCAACGGCGTGGCCCCCCAGGAGACGGCCGCGCCGGACGAGGATGAGGACGATCTCTTGGGGGTGACCGACCTCGTGGACTACGTCTGTAACAGCGAACAGTTGTAGGGCATTTCAGTTCTGTGATCGTTTTAATGCCTTTTTGCCAACAACCCACCCCGTACTGCTCTGTCCCATTCCCTAATCTCCTCCTGGAAGTGAACTGGACTTAATTGTGAAGGGCGTCACTGACTGCAGCGACCACCGGAGGGAGTGTTAACATCCTCTCCTTCTCCGGACACCGATAGACACTGAAACACCACAGAAGAAGAACAGAACTGTCCTTCTATGGACACAGAACCTCTATGGTCTTTGTACAACAGCACTTGAGACCCATTTTAGGTCTCTTATTTTTTTCTTTTTCTTTTTTTAAGAAGTTGATATGATGTCATAGGCTCCCTATGCTGTATGTCCTCTGCTTGTATGTCGGTCCTTGTACGTAATAGAAAAGTCGTTGTGTTATTTTTGTTCCACTACTGTACGATTTGTATATTTTATATGAAAAGAAACTCCTCACCTCTGATAAAATGGGATACCTCTCTAGGGGGACAGGTAAAAATGCATTCCTTTCTCAGCTAGACTTGTCAAGTTTCCCGGGATCGATATCAGAGGTCAAACAAAGCGTTTTCTCAGTGAGAAACAGTGCTTTCCATGTGCTCCCTTCCACATATCCTGAATTGATGTCAAGTCCAAAAGATAATTTTTTCAGATCAGGTCTGTCTCAACACCGTTAACACTTAAGACTAGTCACTGTCATGGCTAGCTCAACCATGAAATTCAACTTTATGATTATGATTATAAATATAATTAGTGTATTCTGTATGGATGTCCACTACTACGTACACTACCTGTCTGTTCTAACGATGTGTTTATCCATTCAAACGACATAGAGATTTTTAGATTTTTGGAATTTCTGTTGTTAAAGGCCAGGCAAAGACTGTCTTCTCTCTGTCAGTTTTTACAATCTGAAAAGTTCCCTTTAGTTGTTCCCTGGGCAAATTTATCTCACCAGTAATGACTATTTACTTATCAAGGTACCTTCACTCTTGCCAAGTTTAGCATTTTTAGCTTCATTTACTTTGCGGACAGTTCTGTGTGTTCATCAGTATTTTACCTGACACATCACCTTTTACTACCCTGTCCATGTGTGTGCGTCTGTGTGTTTGCGAATTTAAGGAATGCCTGCAGATACAGCTGTTTCTTGAAAAGTTTCTTTTTAAATGTGTAAAATTGTTCTGACAGCCCAGTTAACCTTGTGAATGACTTCCTTGCTAAGTATTTATTTACTTTTATCTAAATGGTAAGACTCACTGACACATCGGCATTTAGTGCAGACTGTTTTTTTTTTTTAAATGGCTTTGAATACATTTATCCATGATTGTCCTGTCCCTTCTCTGCTTTGATTTGAATGCATCATATCTTATTTGACTGTTTTCTGTTTTTATTTTCCTTTTTGTTTCCACTGTCTGCCAAAACCAGTTTTCTTTTCAATCACTCTGCAGTGAAAAATGGTCAAGAAGCATGTAATTTAACTTTGTGTTTTTTTTGTTTTTTTTTCTCTACTCCAATTGTTAGAATAAGAACCAACACAGCTTCTGTGTGTTTTGTGTTGGAACTTACAGTACACCATTATTGTAGCTAGCTGTTGATGGTACAAGACTATAGATTAAATTTGGGGGGGTGTTTTTATCAATGTTGTATGCTGAAGGACCAGGGAAAAATAATTTTTAACGCCAGAAGTTATTTTATGCAATAATTAGGATTTTACCAGGTTGTTTACAATTGGCTTTTAAAATGTGTTTATTACAAGGACCAACATGCCCCAAAAATGCTTGGCTGAAAAGAATTGGGTCACTGAGGGATGATTCAGGACAGACATTTACATGTAACTGGCAGGATTGTATTGCTGTCTTAGATTCTTTGATGGTAACTTTTGCCTTTGGTGAAATACATTTCAAAATTGGTTTGTGTTGTGTTTTTTTCCCAGTTTCTCATGTTGGTTGTATAGTGTTTTTTTAATTGTTCTTCTCAACACTACGGCTTTTCTGACATTGAATCCTGTGGGAGTGATGGAGTCTAAATTAAAACCTTGGTCATTGTATAAAGAGCTTCTTTGTCGCCCGCAAACCTTTGGGAAGTATAGGTCTTAGCTTAAGGAAGATTACTGACACTCAGCAAAACCTGAATTGGTTCAAATGTACAGTCTCAAAATTACACACTTTAATTTGGGAAAGCAAAAACAAAAAATAAAATGTCTATCTCTACATTGTGTGTATATTTGTAGTTTATGCTGTAACATATTTGCAACTTTTTTTAAAAATGGAAAAAAAGTATATAAGCATTTCTTTACAATGGCAACTGTTTATAATTTTGTAGTAAGTTGTGATATTGGCACAACTTTTGTAATGTTAAACAATGTCTTGGCATGTTGCTCAACATCTTTCTGCAAGCAGTAACTGTATTTTTGCTTGAGAATTTGCAAGGTTAAAGTCCTATAACCTCTACCCATCTTGTATTTAACAGATCTTGTTATTGCACTGTAGATAGGAAAAAGCAACGTTACAACAAAGTTACCCTGCATGTATTGATAGAGGAAATCATAATACATGCAAATAGTGTGATATGAAGCAGACTAAATCATAAGTGGCTGCTTTTATACAAATAGTCATGTAAAATAATGTCATATTGTTAGTATAAACATTTGGAGTAAATACAACAATGGTTTTCCTTGGGGAAAAATACAAATATTGCTCATCCCACATTTTGTGTGTGTGTGTGTGTGTGTGTGTGTGTGTGTGTGTGTGTGTGTGTGTGTGTCTATATAGACACACACACACACACACACACAAATGTATTCTGTAATCCATGCTAATTAGACTGGATTTTGCAGGTAATATGCAAACTACTGCTTTACCACTGTTCATAGTTTTGGCCTGCTCATTCAAACATTTATTTTATTCACCCTGTGCTTTGTGAACTTTAAACAACATGCTGTGTTGTTTAAATCCAAGTATATTTGTAAAAAAAAAAAATAATAATAATTAGAAAACATGAAAGGAAAAAGTCTCAGTGCCAATGTTGTTGTGTGTAGTGCTGTCTAACTGAGGTGAAAAACACAGGCCTACAAAGGTGGACCTTAGCTTTAGGCCTATAGTCTGTGTTCCCCTTCCAAGCCTTTTATTATTAAACCTGCTGTAATTTCTTTCTTATGGATACAAAACTTGTACATTTGTCATAATAAAATGGTTTAAAAACCTTTCTTGATCTGAAATTATTAGATGTAAAATGCTTTATGAACCACAGTGGATTTCCCATTTACATATAAGTTATGGAAGGTTTTTTCATGGTTATACTATGTGTAACACAATTATGTTTTGGAGAAGTATCGTTCTTTGCCAAACATATTGGCAATGTTTGCAGTGTATTGTAATGGTCAGGTTTGTAAATCAATGGTTGTGGTTTGATTCCCCACTAGTGTGCTGCTGTTATAGCATTCAGCAAATTGCTTAAACAGAATTGCTTCAGTCAATATCTAGTTGTATGGATTGTATTTTATTTTTATATTTTTTTAAGTAAACTAAGTCACTCTCATAAGTGTGTCTGGTAAGTGTAATGTCTTTCCAAACAATCCCAGGACATGCTGCTGTTTCTGCGAGTATTAATTAAAAGCTAGTGAATATGTACTTAATGCGTAAATTATGTCTAGAGGCCAGGGAAACCCCAATTACTGTTTACATATCAATTGCTAAATTCTACGATCCCAGTTTAAAGCCCTTGCTATCATAGGCTGTATAAAAATAGTTTGCTCTCCATCCACTTTTGTTGCCAATAGATTTGATGCTGCTCGATGACACTTGTAGTTATATGTCCACTCCCGTAGATGGCGATAAAATCAGATACGCGGTGTTATATGCTCTAGCACAACAGGGATGGCCGATATATGGATATGTGCGTGTTGATGTTGAGAGTGGGTATTATTAAAATTTGAGAAGAATATAATTTTGGCAGATTTGTCAAACTAACCGGTTCACAGTTCTATTGCCGTTGGTTTTAAATCAACATCGTTTCAGTCCTTTGCACACTTTAACGTTAACTTAAACGTGCTTACGTATATGTTAAATTCTTCTGGAGTAAATTAGCGGGCTTTGTGAAACAAAACGAGGTCAGTTCTCGCTGTGCTTAAAAGAATAAGTTACAGCAGCAGACTTAGCAAAGGCGAAACGATGGTGTTGCTAAAGAATGTCTCCCCTCCCAGCGAAGGAGTTAGGCACGAACAAGCCGAGACCACAGCGGTCTTGGACGGCAAAGGACTTGGATCGGGAACCCTCTACGTTGCAGAAACGTAAGTAATGTTATGTCCATCAGCCCATGATGCTGTAGCTGCTAGCAATCTTGCGAACTAAGCTAAGGCTCATTGCTAAGTAAGTATATCAACATGCTAGCAAACCCGTAATAATATGCAGTGTAACTTTTACTACCAATTCAAGGACATGACTACGTAAACGGTAACGGCCATGCCGTTTAACGTTAGCAGCTAAGCCTTAGCCTAAGCCAGGTTACTTCCGCCAACATCATCTCGCTAAATTAACGTTAGCTAGCAAAGTGGCTCACGTTGGTTCATTTAGGAATATTTAGCTAACGTTAGCTGCATTGACTTTGGCAAGCTGCTTTTGTTGCTAACTTAACATTTAGCTAGATAGCTATTGCAATGTCGAACACTGTCTAACGTATGTCTAGGTAGCTAATGCTGTCAGGTTTTTAAGTTTTTCCGTGTAGATGCGCAAATACCATAGGTCAGGGCCTAATTAAGGCTAGCCACCAAAACACTGGGTCTTTTTGGCGTTTGCCATGTTATTGTGAACGTTGTAACGTTAGTACACAGGAATCCAGTCTCACCACGTTGTCCATTAGCTTGCTAACGTCATTTATCTAACTTGCTTGCTGCAGAACCCCGGCTAGCTAGCTAAGTGGTTAGCTTGACATCGAGTTGTTGGTAACGCTAACGTTATGTAACGTACCTACATACAGCAACGTTTGCCGTTATACTTATTAGTCTGTGTGTGTGTGTGTGTGTGTGTGTGTGTGTGTGTGTGTGTGTGTGTGTGTGTGTGTGTGTGTGTGTGTGTGCGTGTGTGTGTGTGAATTGGCTTACGTGATGTACAATACTAAGTTAAGTGTCATTTTCTAGTCGCTTATCATGGTTCGATGGCTCTGGAATGGGCTTTTCCCTGGAATACCCTTCCATCAGTCTCCACGCCATCTCCCGGGACCTGAGCGCCTACCCACAGGAGCACCTGTATGTGATGGTCAACGCTAAACTCAATGGTACGTAACGTTACACATCATCTGCAGCGTCTTTAACTGTTTGTGTTGTTGGTGTAGTGACAGGAGAGGGCAGTGTGGTGTAATGCCGTAAATAATAATGAGGTATTGATTACAAGGGTATTGTTTTGAGTGGAGTATGTCCCTGTGTCCCATATACAATGTATAAATATTTTCAGAAATGCATTAAGTGACCATTTTGTCCTGAAATAATGGTTACAGAGAATCAGAAATTCTTGAACCCTTTGCTCAGTACAAAAAAAGACTCTCTCTGACACCTGGTTCGACTCGCATATTGTGTATCAACAGCTATAGATGGGGCTTATCCATAAATAATGTTTAGTGTACAAAGAAAGCTTTCTTTCTCCATGAGCGTGCTTATTGAACTGTTATTTTAAACATTACATCGCTACAGGCCTCTTGTGTGCTTGCCTTGTGTTGGAGAGATTGTGCTTGCTGGCTCTGACGGAGTTTTCCCAGCGTGAAAGACCCAAAGAGACCATTCTTTCTTTTGAGCAACTGCCTATCCATGCACATTCGCCTGCTGTTCAGTGGCATTTTACCTAGAAAGACGCATTGTTTCACTTAAGGCTCTCCGCCAGCTTTCCTTACTCCGATAAGCCGTTTCACAGACCATTAGAAGTTACAGCTCTTCTGCAATTGTGCTTTAAAAAAAAGCCCCGCTCTTAAAGAATTTGAGGGTCCACTTTGATTTGATTTAAGATCCGTGTCTCTCCCATTCGCCCATGTTTGAATTGTTTTGTGAAGTGGTGAAGAAGCCATTCAATGTCCTGGCTGGTGCATTGCAACAGGTCAGGAGGCGTTGCTGCACGCAAACGGCTCTTTTATATGCCCTGGCTAGTGGCTGCAGAAGCTCAGGGGTTTATGTATTGGGAGCAAAAGCAGAACACTGAGTTACTGTCATTGCATTCAGACAGTAACTGATAGTTGCTTAGGGCAGTGGTTCCCAAACTCGGACCTGGGAGACCACTGTGTACGCTGGTTTTCATTCTAACCACAATTGCAATCCCAGAATTTTAACAAGCTGTTTAATTTTCTTAATCGGGTGCTTTTCATGGTTAGATGGAGTATTTACCTGGTGAAAGTGTGGACACATGGCAACTAAAACCATGCATTGTGTTAATAAGTTTAAGTAAAAAAGGATGGAAGAACTTGAACACGTATTCAACAACCTAATTAGAAGCCTATTGGTTCATCTCCGTTTTAAATTTGATCAGTTTAAAAAAAAATTAGTTACATCTTTTTATGTAATTGTTTGCAATATAGCACAATTAGTACAATGTGAACATGGGGCTTTTATTCTTCATGACATGACTAGCTATTTCTGACAATGTGGCATAAGAGACTAAATCATCTAAATAATAAAGTGTCTATACATGAAAACCACCTAAATTAACCCCTTCTCAAGCATATTTTTTTTGAATGCAAGCCTGCAAATTAAATGGTTACTATTCTTGAACCCCTTTGACTACAGGTATAATCTTTGTCTCTTCTCTCTTCTGTAAGGTAACCCTTATTTATTTCACGTTACAAAATAAGGAACTGTTGTCGCTTGGGATCGTAAAATAGTTTATAGAGATAGAATTGTGAGTTTTAACACTTAAAAATTATATATTGTGTGACTAGATTCTGGGTGCGAAATTAACACTAACCACCAGACAAATGCTGGTAAAATTTTGATTGTGGCTGGTAGATTTTCTACTCTAGCAGGCACTTTGGGGGGGGGCCCCCACGACCGAGTTTGGGGACCACGGGTTTAGGGCGTGCAGTGCAGTGTTCAGTGGTTTGAAAATCTGATGGTTACTTCTTGGAATCACTACTGGGGCACTGCATCAGTAAATGTCTGCTATAGGCCTAAATTATGATATTTAATACCAATATTTGAAATGTAAGTTGTTTAGGTTTGCTTGGGAAAGGGGTATTGTTAGCATAGCTACGGTAATTGAATGGAACCATGCCATAGAGTACCGCTTGGCTTTAGCTAGAGGTTACTTTGGGAACAAGTCAAATCAGCCCCATGTCTATGCAGCAGTGGCTTGTGAAGGCCTGCAGTAGAGTATTCTGGGGGCAATTGTAACGGGTCAATTGTAACACAATTTTTGTTACAATTGCCCCCAACCCTGAATACATGAAACTAGCTCGCTTGCTGGATAGAATCTCAGCTCTAGCTTGTTTCAGATTGGTGCAATTTTATGGTGTTGCAATTGCCCCCAGAATACTTTACATTTTTTTATTGTTTTTGTGCTTGCAATTCCCCCCCCCCCCCCTTTTTTTAATTTATTTTAATTGTATTTTTTTCTCTTGCATAACGTTGAAATGCACAGTACATATAGAAGGGAAATCTGTTTTGCACAAGGCACTTTTTAGCCTCTTGATTTATTTAAAGCAAAGCTGTCTGTAAACTCTCTGGTGCTTGTCACAGCTCTGCATTGCTGGCTGGCCACATTTATGGAACGGTTGGTCAAACGGCAACAAAAACAAAAGAAACAAAAGCTCCACAAAGAGGCCCTCTGTGTGCTTTTCATGTCCCTCTCTGTGTGCTTTTCATGTCCCTCTCTGTGTGCTTTTCATGTCCCTCTCTGTGTGCTTTTCATGTCCCTCTCTGTGTGCTTTTCATGTCTGTCTCTGTGTGCTTTTCATGTCTGTCTCTGTGTGCTTTTCATGTCTGTCTCTGTGTGCTTTTCATGTCCGTCTCTGTGCTTTTCATGTCCGTCTCTATGTGCTTCTCATGTCCGTCTCTGTGCTTTTCATGTCCGTCTCTGTGTGCTTTTCATGTCTGTCTCTGTGCTTTTCATGTCTGTCTCTGTGTGCTTTTCATGTCCGTCTCTGTGCTCTTTTCATGTCCGTCTCTGTGCGCTTTTCATGTCCGTCTCTGTGTGCTTTTCATGTCCAGCTCTGTGTGCTTTTCATGTCCGTCTCTGTGTGTGTGTGTGTGTGTGCGCACATAGCACGCTAAATGTAGACAAAAAAAAATTTCAAAAGGAAATATGTTGGCTATTTTCCAGAGGAATCTGAAATGCAAGAGACCGAAGAGGATAATGAGGAAGACGAGGATGACAACGAAGAGGACAAGAACAGCGATGACGACTCGGGTCCCATCACAGAGATCCGCTTTGTGCCCAGCGATAAGTCTGCATGTGAGTGAGGAGGAAAGGAGGAAGATTATCTCACAGCTTTAGAAAATTGTCGTCTCATGAGAACAGTTCCTGGTTGGGTAATATACGCGTCTCAGCACCTATACTGTATGAGCTTTCAGACTGAAGGTCTTTTTGATTTTCCAGTTTAATTGCAGATTGTCATTCAGTAGCACAGTGTCCCAGGAAACTCCCTAGCACGAGGCTGCAGTTTTACTATAGCATTGCAACATTCTCACAGCTCTTAATGAGAACATTAGGATTTTGAAAGATTGTTATTCCATCATAAATCAGGCGGTGCTTGGAGACTCGTCTCATAATCGCACCAGGTTTTATACACATTTTTTATCAATCCTTATGAATAATTATGAAGTATTAAATGTAGGTGTGAAATTTGGGTCCAAAATGTGAATATTATATATATATATATATGGGTGTGTGTGCGCACCTTTTGCACATTTTATTTTAGCTACCATAGTCACACTCAAAACACAACTTGCAAAATGGAAAACCTGATGGAAAGACACCACCTTAACATATTTTTTCACAAATTCTCAGTGGTGTAAAAATCACATGTGGGCAAAGTAATTCAGCCTCAGTATTTCCCCCATTTTAAGACTGATGATATGCAGTCAATATGTTAAAAAAGCTTACATGTGATGAATAAAAGAAATAGTTTTAACATAATCCCAGAGGTGCGTTCAAATTTTTTCTTTGAACGGTTAAATTTGAACGGCTTATTAAGAACGTTCCAAATTGTTTGCATTGCTGGTATCTTCAATTGAAATCTCCATGGGAACACATTTCCCTGAGTCCAGCGTCCATTTTTGTTCGCCGCAAACTACCTTTTCAGACCGTTCGCTTATGTTTGCAAACGTTTGCGGCGAACACAAAGCTAACGGAAAAAAGTTTGAAATAGTTTGAAAACGTTCGCAAACATTCGTCTTGTTCGCTGAATTTGAACGCACCTCTGGTTTGATGTGCATTTTGATTAAATATACACTTTGGTCACCAGGGGGAGCTAGTTTCGGTGTTTCGGTAAACCTGTAGGGTGTAAAACTGCTGTAATTGTTTCAGCCAATCCTGCGAGTCCTCATCCACACTGCATCTATGAGTTTATGAGCACTATGACAAGGATATCTGAAAAATCTAAAATTCTACCTTCTAGTTATGGGTGAGGTAATAATGTGAATGATGTATATGTTTTTATCCTGCACAATAGTTACTATTGTTATAAGATCTAAGCAAATGTTGAGCTAGTGGAAAAATTAACAAAAAATTATTTTTAATTTGGGAGCACATGGTTTGACAACCGGAAGTAGTTATCACACATTTCTTTAAGCATTTTGCACGCATGTAAGTCTTGATACTTAAACTGTGCGACATGGGAACACGTCTTTCCTCTTTTAAATTTGTTGAATCAACTGTGCCATTATCTTTGTTTTTCATAACCAAGGAAGTATCAGGTGGTAGAACTAGAATGAAAGGAATATTCACAAAGATCTCAGTCAAATGCATATTACGCAAAGCATGGAAAACAAGTCTCCACTGCACTGCTAATTCCAGAGGCCTGTACAGTTCCTTCTGTACGCTACAATTCCACTGGAAGTTCACAGTATAACAAGATTGTGTATCGTTTCCTTTTGAGAAATTCACCGGACGCGAGATGTATGTAGTGGTACAGACATTTCTTCTTTAATGTCCAAAGTGTATATTATTTTTAAAACGGGGATCATGATTGTAAAATTACATTTTATCATGATAATGTTTCATAAAGAATATGAAATATACATACATTTACTGCACACAGCTAGCCTTAAAATGTGAAAATTGTTAGATATGAATTCATAATTTTTAATTAATATTTCCACATGGGATTTTCCTTCACTGAAGTTAGAGAGAAAAAATATATATATTTTTTGTTTAAATGCCATCCCCCCTTTCTTCCCAAAGTAGAATGGTCAGTCATATTCATGGTCAGTCGTATTCATGGTCAGTGCTCATTGCTGCAACCTCCGCTATTGATTCAGGAGAGCTTGTGCATTTACTCAATACCAGGTCATGGGGCCCGTCCGTGTACTTCAACTGTGCCTTAAGAGAATGATCCAAAAATATATTTTTAAGGTGATATCTATCGATAGTTTGATTTTATTTTTGACTACTGTTGGAGTAAGTTCCCATCTTTCTGCAAAAAATCCAATTTGTGATGGAACAACCCAGGAAAACATTGATCTGAACGGAACCTTTGTCCAGAGAAATTTCCAGACATTTTTTATGCGTGGGCAAATTTACAAACGTGTGCCATGCAGGTGGATGAAGTCAAGTGAAGTCATGTCATGTTAAGTCCTCTCTTTCTAGGCTTGATATGGTGCTGGACACTGTCTAGTTTGTGGTGGAGCGCTGGGTATCCTGAAGTGGTAGGAAGATGGCGAGCATTGTTGGATTGAATGGCCTGTTCTCGTCATTAAGTCATGTCGTGTCATGTCATGTTTATGATTCTCTTCCCGTCACAGTGGAACCCATGTTCTCCGCCATGTGTGAATGCCAGGCTCTGCACCCCGACCCAGATGACGCCGACTCTGACAACGATTTCGACGGCGATGAATATGATGTGGAGGAAGCTGGTGAGTGACATGCGCACACACGGTTACTGTATTAGACAGTTACTGCTTTGGCACAGTCTATAACTGGAAGAATGATGAACTCTTTCTCCAAGCCTTTGAGTCAAACTCATAGGCCCATTCCATTGTAGCTATAAAGTTCTGATGAGATTGTGAGGTTTCATAAATCCTAAAATGGATGGAGCCATCACAAATCAGTGATTGACAGCTCAAACCATTTTCCTGAACCCTTCATTACTGGACAGCCCCTCACTTGGAGTTGTGGTGCTGCTAAACCCTAAGTTTGGTTGTCCTTATTTGGACAGAAACAGTTTCACACGTACATTGATGAATGTGCTTTGAAGCTCTTAAACACTGAAATATTGATCTGTCTTGGTTCATACTGCCCACTCCCAACTAACCCAATTAATCTGGGATTTGAACCATCCTATCGATGCAGGGTTTAGTTGAAACGGGTAAAGAAAGGTCACAGAGCGCTTTGCGGTGAAATGAAATAAAATAAAAATGCCTTCAGCAACCTGTCTCTGGACGTGACTCCCATTGGCATCGCTGTGAACCCATGGGCTGCATTTTTCCAGATGAACAACCTCGCCCTAGCAGCACGACCTTCCTAACAACCTTCCCCCTGTATCTCTCTCCGCCTCTCCGTCCACAGAGCAGAGCCACGGGGACCTTCCTACCTTCTACACGTATGAGGAGGGCCTGTCCCACCTGACCGTGGAGGGCCAGGCCACTCTAGAGAGGCTGGAGGGCATGTTGGCCCAGAGCGTAGCGCAGCAGTACAACATGGCCGGCGTCAGGACGGACGAAGCCTCCGCTGAATTCGATGGTAGGTCCGAGAATAACCGCGCCACGACTTTCGGGGATTCCAGTGCTTTACAGCTGGGGTAGAGCCTTTTAGCATTGACCTGGGTGACACACGGCAGCCATTTTGTGCCTGAAAGATCAACGCACATCAGCTGAGGTGGAGAGGAAGGAATTTACAGCTGGGGTAGAGCCTTTTAGCATCGAACTGGGTGACACACGGCAGCCATTTTGTGCCTGAAAGATCAACGCATGTCAGCTGAGGTGGAGAGAAAGGAATTTAATCAGCCAGTTGTGCTGGGGAAGGAGTCTATGGAGGGATATTGGAAACCAGATTGTGAAATTGGCCCGGACACCATGGAGTCCAATAGACTGGAACAAAAAGCCTTGTGACCTTTAGTTGCCGCAGTGAGGTAGGTCAGTGCTTTCACATCTCTTCCCCACAGTAAACACGCTCACGTGAGTCCTTGGCTTCAGGCATCACGATGTGCTACATCTGACCTCTCTGGGATTGTGGGATTGGTCCTTGGGAGTATTTCTATTTTAGCCACGGTCAGTGGAATCCACATAGTTCCCACATAGGTGGTGAAGAAACACTGGGAGGGATATGCTGGCCTACATTTCCCCAAACCCTTCAGCTTGAACTCCAACTGAATGTGCCAACTCTGCAAGTACTCACTGAGAGAGAAAAGTTCTAATGTTCCATTGTTCATGGAATGGTTACTGGGCCTGTTATCATTTATTGAATTGACATAATGCAATATATATCCGCTATATATAACCTGCTTTTTGTCTTCTATGAACTTTCTTGTGTATTTAATGTATTTCCATTTCAGCATGTGTAATACAATATATTCTATCATAGTTTCTCACACATTAAATATATCCTTTTAAAGAATTGCAGTGGTTATGGCTGAGACCAGAATCTCATTTTGTAGAGAGTGTAAACTGGTCAGAACCCTTGCCCAAGGCAACAGTGTAAAGCCGGGACACACAAATCTGACCCTCCAATCCAAATCTGGCCAAATCCGGTTTTCTTTTCGCTCAGTTAATTAACTGAACAATTAGAGCTACTGATTGGCCAGGCTGTTTTCACACCTGACTCCCAGGGTAAAGGGAGGGTGGGAAACCAGCAGTTCCCGGCCCTGGAGGACCCTGATTTGAGTAAAGGGGTGAAAAGGGTTCATGACCGCGTTGGCAGTCATTCAGCAGGTGTTAAAACGGTATCGAATTACTAAAATGCTTTGGTAGCATTAGAGTGTACATGAGTGCAAGGACGTGCCTTTCAGAGGATTTTCCATTTACAAGTGCGCTTAAGTGCTAAATGAATAAAGTCAGCTAGTCGCACATCCTGGGAGATGAAAAAAATAGATGCATCTATGCTTCCACTGTTACATCCCAAAGCTTGTATAGTATGCAATATGTTTGCCCCCAGAAGGGGGCGACAGAGAGCTTTGAGTGCTTTGGGCCAAGTCAGAAGAGTCCCTCCTAAGCTGTGTCCTAATCAGAGCCCTGTCCACTGCGTCCTATGTACTGTGTACTAGCAGACTGTACTGTTTACTGTATAACTTTTAATATGCTACATGCAGCATGCTAAAAATGTCCTGCATACTATTTTCCAACCAATACTGTGGAAGTGTCGTAAGACGTCCTGCCCTTGTGCAGCCATGTCACGTGTTGTTGTTGTTGAAGGAAACTGTCAGCGGAGGAACGAAGTTGCGCATCATACTTATGTTTATTTACTTCCTGAAAAATATGCTCCCGAATATACTCGGCGAAACCCCAGAAATAAGTATATCATCTGGGGATTTAAAGTACACTACTTTTAGAGAAAATTTCACCTGCTTAACAACTTTATCATCCAGTGTACTCGGCTAGCATACTAAATAGTATGGAAGGGTGCTGATTCGGACACAGCCCTGGTGTTTCCATCCACTGTGAGGTTCCAGTCATTTCTCAGCAAAGCCTGGAATCCACAGTGCATTATTGGAGGTTCAGCCGTTTGACCACCATGTTTGTGCTTTCTCGTCCTCCGGTCCTGACCACAGACGGAATGGAGGTGGACTCTGAATCGACGGTGGCCGGGCAGTTTGAGGACGCCGACGTAGAGCACTGGTGAGAACGACGACTCTCCCATCTGCCCGATTTTACAAGGCCCTTTTTCCGAGTCTGTCTGTACACACTTTCTTGAACCCATCCCTACAACTTGATATCCATCCACTGGCTCTGACAAAGTACCTCTCTCATACTTTAGCCAGCCTAGTATGTAGTGTCACTTGATCTGCTAATAATGGTGTATTATTTACGTGCATAGCAGAAGCTTTTACCCAGAGAAAAGCTTAGTTTATTTACACTGTCCATAAATACAACTGGATACACTTGTTAGTACAGTAGTGCCCATACCAAAGCATTTTTGTGTGGTTCAGGATGGGGGATTTCAAAGAAACGGTTTCATTGAACAATGAAGAATGGCGGATGCTTGAGACAGATTTCCAGTAGCCCAAAAAAATGCTCCGCCACGAAGAATCGGCCACATTTAGGAGTCAGACCAAGTTGTAAATGGTGTTGTGCCGTTCTGCTTGCAGTCCAGGTCTATAGTCACAATGCTGTTGCATGGATTTGTCGGTCTCTTGCAGAATGTGTAGAGTGGAGGCGTCAGCCGTTGGAAACACGTTGCGGGATGGAGAGATTGGCAGTGACCGTCAGCCAAGGCACTTGACCCCAGAACGTCCCCTGTTTAGAATGCATTGAACATTCGCCAGCTGATAGTTCTTTATTGGCTAATGGGCCCACAAGGCCCTTTGTCAAATTGTACTTATATTGAAGTAATAAATATTACATTTTTGATGTTGATTTTTTTGTATGGTAAAAAAGTTCTAATGGACAAACCTTTCCCCCCCCTCAGTTGACATGTCTTTGTATGAAATCTCTTCAATAAAATAGTTTTTGTAAGTCGGTGTGTTTTACTGGGTGGAAATGAAGTAGTGTGTGCGTACTTTGGTAAAATCTATAGAATTGATGGACGCGTCATGCAAGTCCGTCTCGGCTACAGAGCCACATAGATAAGATCACATGATACCTGATTCAATTGATTTTGGTCCATTTCCTATTGGGAGCAGAATTGTGCATAGGTTTTTTTTCTTTTGAGTGAGCTTGAAAAACGGTGGCCATGATGACTTGTTAAACCAGGTTGAAGCCAACATTTTGGCTTGGGCTTCAAAGTGGCTTGATAGTGACCCTGATTGACTGCAGTCCCTGTGGCATCTCAGGTGTGTGTGTGTGTGTGTGTGTGTGTGTGTGGGGAAGTTCTCAGCCAGGGAAAACACGCGTGTGCTCTAAATGTTTCTGCAGTTGATGTCCAAATTAGCATCAAGGTGACTATTATAGAACATGTTCAGCTGCTCAAATGTTATCACCAGGTTGGTTGTGTATGTGCTTTTACTGCAGTGTTCATTTTGTTCCCCTGAACATTTGGGTGGCTGCCATACATGCTATATAACATGGATCTGAATAAGGGGTACGCTAGCTGTAACCCCCAGGTGGGGGGGGTTTGGGCTCTGGACTCTTCTAGCTGTACTGTGTGAGTTTTGTTTTCTTTTTGGTGGGGGGTGCAGGCTGGGGGCTGTTTGTCGTGAGTCTCATTGCTGCTCACTCCATTCACGGCTGAGTGCATGTTCAGTCTTTCATAATCCCTACCAGCATTACTATAAAAGCCCTCTGTCTCCATTCCCTGCCATCTGACTGGGTAAGCAGGGGGAGGGGAGGGGAGGGGAGGGGGGAAGAGGAGTATTACGGAGGGATTAAGTGTGTGGTACTTGTGCAATATTACCTTCCTGACAGTATGGTTTCAGAGGTGCTATCAGAGAGGGAAAACGGGGTGGGTGGGGGTGAAGGCCAGGGGGCAGTTTGGAAGAGAACAGTCTAGGGTTTCAGGTTTTGAATGAAAGCGGCCCCTAATTGAAGCAGGTTTTTATACAAAATGGAGACCTGCTCATGCGGACACAGATGCAACGAGCTGGTTGCTAAAGGAGAAATAAAAGAAATGTTTGAAAATGTTTCTAGTCCTAAGAGGTTGTTTTTTTAATTTTTTTTTTAAAGTTGTCAGTCTAGTTCCTGTTATTGGACCATAGAACACACTGAACTATGCCTATAATGTAATTTGTTTTTCACACGCAGAACACACTATCATAACTCAATATTAATCATCTGCATTTGGAATGTACCATATACTCCATGAGGTTAATGGACAGGGGACATTTCAGGGGAAATGTTGACTTTCTCATGTCCTCCAAACACCATCGTTACTGCCACATTTGGGGAAATTGTGTGCACCTTTAATGTTATTACACTGGTAAATAGAAGTTATTATGACACTAAAGAACTACAGTAGGTAGCCAAGATTAAGAGTGAGCCGAGAGAGGGGAGATTGTTGGGGGAATGTCATGGCTGTATAGCTTCAGATGACTGTCGAACTGAGAACACACCCTCTTAGCTCAAAGCACAGAGCCTTCAAGTCCCTCTGTGAAAATCCAAAAATACTCACGTGTACTGAGCACACACATTGAAGCAGGTCCAGTCTCTCTTGGCACAGGAAAACCGATTCTGCTTTCGCTCGTGAGCAGGGCCTGCCATTGCAACTAAACTGAGTTTGGTGTCTGATTAATCAAAAACAAATAATTTTTCTGTAGGAGGGGTGCACACACAAAGTTATCCTTGGTAACGATAAATTTGACTAATATGACATGTATACGTTTCATTTGGGGTGTCTAGTGCACTGATTTTTGGCCATTATTACGTTCATGAATGGTGTGCATACATATAGATCATCCATAGCTAGAAAACCTGTGGGCCACCTACACCAGCATAGAGGGTGGTATGAATGGAGCATTTGTGCTATCTGTTGTGTTTCTTAAGCTCCTTGCTACTAGTTATAATTCAGTTCCAGCGTTGGATTCAATATTGGAATTAACTCTCTCATTCCGGGTAGAATTAGAATTTTCCATTTCAACACTTTTCATTTACTCTAATTCTCACTTATTCCGTTATGAGAATTGGCAAAAGCACATTTAAAAAAAAAAAGCAAGATGATGGCATTTGCCAAAGACTTTGCAGTTCTGAAAAGCATCTTGCCATGGCCTGATTAAAGGGCTTGGTAAAGCAATGATGTAATATGTCAATACTCAGAAAATACTGACTGCACGATAATACATAATTAGTTATTGTACTTCCATGCAGTGGCGTGCACAGACATTTTGGGTGACAGGTGCTCAAGTAAAAAAAAGCACCCCTCTCTTATTTATTGAAAAAATAACGTTACAGTGGCACATCTTGTACTTACTTACATATTTATTTATTTCAATACCCATACACTCATGCAGATGTTTAATACTCAACAGGTTTCTACAAAATTACTGTATCAATTCACACAGAGACGAATAAGACTGCTTGGTGAGAGAGTCAATGCATTTCAACAGTAAGCCTCACCAGACTGTAGCCAGTCAGTGGCCCTGTTTCCCTCGCCAAAATTTAGCGTAACAAAATAGCGTTATTTACCCCCCTTCCCGACAAGCTACCGTGACAGGGATGGATGCCTTAGGTCTTCAGGTTTCATATATCGGATTTTCAGTTTAGCTTTAAAAATTAGCCCTCTACAGCCTCTGAGAGTAATGTCGGGCAGGTGGCCTATTTCGAGGCTGACTGCTGCTGTATTGAAATGTTTTAATAGTGGTCTAATTTCACAACAGTGACAAACAATGCCAAGTTAGTTTGGCGACTGGCTTAGGGCAAACATTATCGTTACGTTACCTGGCTGGCTGTCATGTCAAGTGGATGCTGCTGCAGGGCGTTCAGTTTGTGTGGCAGCTGCGTCAACAAGAAAGTCGAAAAGGGAGGGGCGGGGGGAGGCTCGTGAGGTGCGGTCTCGCAGAATTACAACTCAAATGCAATTTCCGGGCATTATTACACGCTTTTAATTGAGAACTGATGCCATGGGCCACATAAAAAAACTGAAATATAAAATTAGAAAAAGAAATTAACAAAAAATGTCTTTCAAAAAGGGCACTTTTCTGGTCAGAGGGCAAAAGGGCAGGTGCTTGAGCACTACCTGAGGTCTGTCTGTGCACGTCCCTGCTTCCATGCCACAGTGCAGGTATTGGGGACCATTTATTAATTCCCCACCCATATTTTCACTACAAATGAGGTCAGTACTCTCTACTTGGAAACATTTGTTTTGGAAGCTCACTGGTGCTGACGGAATACAGATTATATTTACACGCCTGCAATGTCCCTTGCATGTGATCAAAATTCCCATGGCAACACAAACTGTACAATCACCACTAGCTCGCTGAACGCTACCTCGTCTTGCACACGAGTCTTATATAATGACTATCACAATTTTACTGTGCTGTTTGTGTGAAGTACATCCTGTCTTTTGGTTTCCTTTAATATTACCTTTATTTCTCTCTTTTTTTAAATTTTTTTAATCATCCTACGAGTGATCCTTTGGATGCAGATGCACCAAATTACTTTAGCACATGGATGCTATTCTACACCGTATTTAAATGAACAGACTAATTTCTCCCTCAGTCCAAAGACAGTTGTTTTTTTTATTATCAGGAATATTTGAATCAACATAAAAACAGATGAAGATGACAAAGATCTCATTAGGAGATAAAATAACATTTATGACTGGTGTGTGAATGTGTACACACACATTAGCTAGCACATTAAAAAAAAAAAAACTTTAAAAAAAAGTTAGCTTTTAGCTTTAAAGCACTGACTGTCAAGCAATTACTTCATGAGTCCCCTCATTCCAAAGGCACGTATTACTTCCAGGTCACTTAGTTCTCAACATTCATACCAAATCTGTATTTTAAGTCACAGTCTTTACCATACAAATTATGTGCATTAAAATGTAAAAGACTGTTTGGGAATGTTAAACAGTTAAAAACGTTGTATGCTATGCTAAGGTAAGTATGTAAACCGCAAGTGTCTTGCATACAAAAGATGAATAACTTCAAATTACATACTGAGAAGTCTTTGAGGCATCTTCATTCTCACAATGTGCTTTTTTGTCAAGAGTAAAAATACAAACCACATGAACGTATGTGCGGTTTAACGATTGTGTAGAAGCTTTGATCAGCATCAGAGAGCCCACTGTTATACTGTCAACAATGGAACTCCCTACATTCCAGAACATCCATATTGTTTTGTTTTTTTGCTCACATACAAAAACATTCAACTATCTGCTTTCAGAATTATATATGTGCGTGCACAGTACAGCATGTGCAACAATCACAATTTTTAAGATTATCAACATTATCAAAAGAAATAATAATTCTGAGATATACTTACTAACTTCTGGATTTCCAGTTAAATGCTGTTGCTGCTATGTTAATCCATGGTCCTCCTTACCAGAAATAACTATAACTGGGGCATATTCATGGATATAGCACTACTCCTTGGCTCCTCATGAGGTAAGTGGTGTATTTTCCATTGCATTTTAACGTTGAATATACATATGGAAATAATATTCCACGCAAAATAAGAGATGTGGAGTCTTCAGTTTTAAGTTCTGAGAACTTGCAAATCAGTCTGCTTGATGTAAATTAATGTAATGTAAATTACTGTGACTCTTTTTTCTAATGCAACTTGATATATTTTCACCGGGAGAAATATATAAAATAAAGATGTGTTTAATACATCCCCCTCGCATTGTGTTTTAGCAAAGATGTCATCGCATCACTGAATCTGCCTCATGTTGTGTTTCATACAATATACTGTATATAGCAAGACAAATACAATGTTACAATAACCCGTTTAAGAAATTGCACCATTATCCTGCTGCAGTACCCCAACAACACCACTGATAATGTGACAAATCTATAACCATACCATGTCATGGAAGCTACGTCTGAATCAGACAGGCTAAATGCAGTGTTGTAGCTGTGACAAGACTTTTCTGGTGTTATAGTGTATCCGCCCCCTAAAATCCAGCTGTGTTTACACAACTTTTTTATTCTCAAAGAAAGGAAAGTCCAGGTCATTTTGGTAAGAGCTTTTCCCTGTTGCTATTGGAATAATTTTGTCGAAGAGCAACAATGAGCTGGCCACGCCTGCAGAGAGAAACATCAATTAAATACTATCCTGTAGTTTGTAAACATAGCAAACACATAGGGTTGCCAACCGTCCCTTGAAATAAGGGACGATCCCTTATCAGTTCAATAAGGCTTATTGAACTGATAAGGGATCGTCCCTTATTTCAAGGGACGGTTGGCAACCCTACAAACACACCAAAGTTACACAAAGCTCTTTTGCTGTTTCACCAAGTAATTACTTGAATGAGAACCTCAATCTGTAGCCTAATACTGTCACTGGCTTGTAGGTACATCACCAGGATGCACGGAACAATTAGATACCATCTCTAACATCATGTCTATCTTGTTTAACAGTCTTTGTCCTGTGTTTTACAAAAGGGTCTAAAGTGAATATCCACGTGTCTTACCCAAAACTGGACCCAACCAGTAGACAAATGAATATTCCGCGAATGTGTGGCCACTGCAGGGAAACTGGGTTGAGTAAGCCAGAGCCGGATTGAACACCGCTCCGGTAACACTTCCTCCTGGAAGAGTGCCAGCAGATCACCCGCATGAAAAAGAGGCCCGTTAAAATAACAATTAAAAAATTTTTTAAACTGTAGGCTACGTTTGACCACATAAATAATCTGAATGAAAACCCACTTGCTTGGCAGTAGAAAATATTAGATAAGATGACAAACCTGCGTAAACCAAGGCTGTGATGACTGCCGCTACGACATGTGCCCGGTATTTTTCGTCCAAGTTGTGTATATGAGTAACTGCGGTTTGTACTGCAAAGGCGCAAGCTAGTTCCACTGCGGCTGCTTTGGGCAGCGTAGCGTTGATCGGACTTATGCATTTGAATCCGAACAGTTTGTGTCTGAGGTGCAAATCAGAGAGTCCTAGAGCCCATACGTAAGGTACCACCATGCGTGCGAAAACAGCACCGAGAAACTGACAGGCTATCCGCGCAAGGGCACATCTGCCGGTGAGGTTCCCGCGGTAAATGTGCTCGAGGGCACTTGACGGGTTACCGATAGCTCCGTGGAATGTCAGCGCGTGGACAACCGAGATGAGGTAAGTGAGAGTCAATCCGATCTGCGGCTCGATTCTGCCCACCTCGCCCAGGAGTTTCAGTTCGTGGGTGCAAGCGCAGAGCTGAAAGGTCGAAATAGTTTCCACCACATAAGTGCAATAATCCGTCTTGGCGAACAGTTTCGTAACGGTTTTCCTTGTGGCTTCACTGAGAAGCACAAAAAGTGCCAGCAAGGATAGAGAAACGCTGAGGTCGGCCATTGCAATGCAATGCCCCCCTCCCGTTCTTCCCTAGAAATCGGACGTTAAACAACTTGATAGAGCGCAAGAAGGAGTCTTGCAGTACAATCCGCGGTATTACGTTCACCCTTCAGCTGCCTTCTCCGACAGAGGACACGGAATTCGCTTGGCTGCTGCACAAGTTTTTCTGCACAGGCAGGTCGCCTAGCCTACAGTAGGCTAGTTCAACTGAAGTGTGCGATTTAGGAACGCCAGTGGAGGGCGCAGAATACTAACGGGAACATACTGTACGCCTATCTGGATATTAGTAGCATATTCCATCGGTTTAGGATATTATTTATTTATTATTGTTTTGTTTATATATTTTACAGATGTTTATATGTCTGTTTATATATTTTTCAGATTCTATACAGAAAATTTTACAGTTGATCATAAAATCTACACGTGAATAGAAACTGCCAGCTAGTACCACGTGATTAAAAGGTTTGCCATGCAGCCAGGTTAAGGGTTGTGCACACTGCCAGGTATGCACTGTTGAGGGCTCGGTTCTTACATATGTACACTTTTGTCTGATAGGCTATAGGTGACAGTCACCTTTGCTGTGAATGACTGCTTGCTAATTGTAAAGACTTGGTGTAGCCTAAATATGATCTCTTCTCACCAGGCAGAAATCTACAGCAACAACAGATTACTCAAATTTAAGTTCATGTGTATGGTTCCTTTCTTCAACCTGCACACCACACGTGCATAATCCACTATCCTAAAAATGCTGTGGATCATGTACACGTGATGTGATTAACATAATACAAAACTGATACTTCATGAACATACTTAATAAGACTGCAAAACAATTATCAATATTATTGTTCATATTCTTCTCCTACTCCTTTATTTGTCCAGTCTGGAAAGACTGCCAGTTTTGAGAAGACCACCCATTTGATTTCCATATTGTGGCTGTACACAGCCTTGTGGCGTTAATCCTGACTTTTCAGACACCCTGCCAATCATTCATATCCTCCTGAGACCCGGACATTTATTGACTGTCCCTGGTAGTGTAGGTTTCAACATAGTAGAAAATTTGGTTCTTGAGATTAAAACCAGAGACTCATGTCCCTTACAGAAAACAAATTAACCGCCTGGTCTTAGGAGGATATGAGCAACTAGCAGATCTGTCCGGCAACATCTCAGTGCCAAGAGCCATCCTGTTCCTTTCCTTCAGGATTAACCTGTAATGATTGAACTCTCCAGGAAGGAAGTATTCAGGTAACCGTTAAAGAAGAGCCTCACTCACTAAAGGCAATAGGGAAATTGTGTTCCCAGACAGTGTATACCCACATTGACAAACCAAATGATTATTTCCTGATAAACTTTTTTTTACTCTTATTTGTATTAACAGTGATAATGTAAAAAAAAAAGTATAAGCCATTCTACTTTAATTGTCAGTAGCTACTATGCTATGTATATAATTCACAGAAATTCAATATAAATAAATGTAATTCCATAGCTTGTACAAAAATGCAATTGTTTATTGTAATATAACAGAAAAGGTTCTGAAGATTGCCATTTCATCCATTTCGAGAATCATTGTATAATCACTATTATTATGTATAACTACTATTATTTCTAATGTTGTCCAAACTGAATCTCAATAACAATTTACAATAACAATTTTCTGCCGATGTGACATACATTTTGAAAGACTACACTTTGGATGATAAGATGGAAAAACTACAGGATGAATTTGCATGAAATAAACTAAGAACAGTGCTTGCTTGGTTTAGCAGTGTGGCACAGATTGTTTGTTGTAACTTTTTTGTAAACATTTAGCAAGTTTATGTACACTACTGTTCAAAAGTTTGGAATCACTGAGACATTTTTATGTTTTTGAAAGAAATTGATTCTTTTATTCACCAAGATAGCATAAAATTGATCAAATAGTCAAGAAAGACATTGATTGTTAAGAAGTACTATTTCTATTAATTCTATTTCTATTTTAGCAACTCAAAGAAAGACATTTTATAGCTTGATTAAACGGGCACAATTGCTTTCAGCTCCAATAGTAATTTGTAACATTAATGTTGTGACTGTATTTTATGATCAATTTGATGCCAACTTGGTTCTTTCAAAAACATAAAAAGTTCCTTAGTGATTCCAAACTTTTGAACGGTAGTCTATGTTGATTTTTTTAAATGTAAAAAATAAACAATGTCAACACAATTCCCTAAATATAGGCATATAAACTACATTGTAAATCATAATGAACTACTAGCGGATATCATTCAACTAAACACCACCGGTCACTGTCCTTTCGGTCTTCATCCAGATGTTATCAAGTTACAGTACATTGATTTAGTCAACAACAATGTTTTTCCACCATACAGCTATACGAATATCACTTGCAAAAGGATAGGTACAGCAGTTTGTATGTAAACATCATGACGTTTCCATATGTGGTTGGACATGAACAGGATACATTGCAAGCTCGTGTTGCTCCTTCATGGCTGGGATATTTTTACTTGGGGACACAGTTTTTTGGGAGAAGGGCCACTCTGCTTGAAACAAAACCAAAATAGCCCTGCAGATGTCAGTGTAGCACTTACCATAAATACAAAGCCACTTTAGCTACTTGCAGAAAAGACATATCATAATTTGATCAAGTTGCATTAAAAAGGAGAGAGAAGGCAACCTGTCAAAAACCCACTTCTTCAATAAATGAGAAATAGTTGCTTCATAACACTAAATATGGTTGCAGATATTTCATGAACCTGTATCTGAGTTGTATTTTATTGTAATATAAACTATTCAATGTTCCTTGCTCTTGTAGTCTAATTCGCCCCATGCATGTTTAGAGTATGTATTCAGAGCTGTGAATTAAAATGAATTAAAAATATATGTAAATGTCCAATGTACAACTCCGAATACTAAGATGATATAATTTTTGAAATATTGTTTCGACTAAGGTTACGTCATTTTACCTCTGTGGTGTGCTCTATAGAAATTACGTAGCCTATAACGTCACCATCTGCCGGCCATGTCTCCATACAGAACTGAGTGAATCTGCCACAACGGGGTCCGCCTGGTGCAGTGTCCGCCTTCCTTGCAAGACAGACTGCGAGCGAAAGCAATTGCTGAAAGGTAGATTTTGGGAGTGACCAGTTACATATTGGCAGAATGCTTGGTGGGCGGGCGTTGCTATGTAGCAGTTTCGTATGTGTCTGACAATAGCCGGAGACAGACAAGTTTGTGAGGAAGAAAAAGAGGGTTTCGGTAAGGGAGCAGTCGCTACGTATGTCGTGTGCATGAGTGAGCGAGAGTGGGAATAGGACTGGGGATTTCTGCATCAGAATAACAAGAGGTGAGTGCTTGGACGTGAGACCACATTTTGGTGTTTCCATTTGAAGACCGGTAGCTGCGAGTGCTGTCTAACCTTCTGAAGCGTTTGCGAGAAGCTGGCTCTATGCAACGGGTAGGCTGTAGCTAGGCTATCTAATGAGAAAGGCGAGCGTGCCCATGCTATCTGGGTAGGCAACAGTGCAACACTCACACAGCAGGCTATGGGAGATAATGAATTCGTAGCCTATGTGGTGCTGCCGTCTTCAAGTTTGGTCTGTGTGATGTCTTTTTAATACTTAACTCACCATTTCAGTGTGTAAATCCCCCGCATTACATTTCCAGACATAGACTGAATATAGGATTTATATGTCCATTACATTATATATATAGCCTGCTATATATATTATTTTTTTTATTTTATTTTATTTTATTTTATTTATTTATTTATTTTTAAACTGTCATTATTTGTCTATGCATATGTCGTTTCGTGGAATATGAATCACAAACGTGCTTGAATAAAGCAGTTAAACATCATGCTGCCTTTGTCAGCGCAAGCCAGCATGCTAGGTAGCGAACAAGCGAATGGCAATGAAAACATTAGCCATAATGTAGTTGTTCCATTAAAGATAAACTCATAAATAGCTAAAATAGGAATTTTAGTTAAACTGGTTTCAGTTTTGCTTCTGATACTGACGCTGCAAGGAAAAAAAATTCACTCTCTAATTAGCCTGCTTAGTTCACATTTAGTTTATTTCATCATTGTGGTAATAAGCCATTTAATAGCCTGGCATAGGCTACCTAGTGCCTCAATTAGCAGTGGTGGCATTTTATACGAAATACTTTAGTTTTTGGACTTAGCTTCTTATTCTCGTGATTGATGCAAATTTTCTAGACTTCAGCGGGTTTATTATAAAAACAAAAATAGGCTAAGTATCCTAGGTTATAGGCTATGGGTCGTAGCCTTATATTATGTGTTATTTGCGTTTTATGTTTGTGTGGATCTGTTCTGCGATCACTAAAGAGGTAGTAGCTACTGTAACCTCAGGACGTCTGGGGTGTTCGGCAGGAATATACCACCTCTCTTTGGCAAGGAATATGACTACACTCTAGCGTCGAACTGAGATGGGTCTCATTGACATCTGCTTTCTTCGATATAGGCTAGTCTGTATTAGAATAAACATAGGCTACCCGACTTCGAAATAACTATACAGTTAGCCTATTCAGGTAGGCTACAAATAAACAGTTGAAACGTTTATTGTTATTTATTTAAGGACTACAAGGTATTCACGGCACTTTTTTTCCACGATAAATTAGTGTTTTTCTCTATCGTAGTCGGGTTAGCTGATGCTTATTGACTCTGTAGGCTAATTGTATGCACGTCATTGTCTGGTCGGAAAAGATAAACTATAGGAAGGAAGTTTGAAACTGAAGCAAATTGATTAGAAAAGAAACTAACAGATCTAATTGAACCAAATCGTCAGATGTTACAGCGTTTTTAAATAGTGGTCTAAATTATAATTGTAGCCTAACAGCTGACAACTATTGAAACAATCATAACCAAGATGACATAGTCATGCAATCACATGAGGCTACTGCACAATTATGGGCAAATGTTTCTTTCTGATGAGAGAACAAGAGCAGGCATTGTTGCTTGTAAAGCATGTTTTTCCATATCATAGCATACCTTTTAGTTTTATGAATGCTGTTAAGTAGGTGTACCTTGACCTATAAGCTCAATAAAATCAACATCAAACGAATTTCTGCCAGACGGACGTGTTACACGTCACAGATTGTTGCCCTTGGAGATAAAATGCATCATCCCCGTGCAGGGGGAAAATACTGATACTGTGATGCCTATCATAGATTTTTCTGTAGTGTCAGCAAAACCGTTATTTTAGAGAAGTAGCCAATTAATGGTTCAAGAAGAAGCCAAGATATGATTTCCTCCAAATGCAGATTTTAAAATTTGGGTGTGTCCTTTTTTGAGGTTGGATTGAAGTTACCATTTAATAACACCCTTTGTAGCAGTGTGGTTCTTTATGTTGTCAGATGCAGAATAAGCACTTTTGCACTGGCACCAGCAGTCATACTTTTGGTTTCCCAAAGTGCTTGGCAGTGGTGAGAATATGCTAGGTACGAAATGAAGGATGCCAGGAGTATAAGGAGACCCTTTTGATTCTTTGGAAAATAGCTTTTCCCTTGGGTTTGACTTCAAATCCACCCAGTCATTGTAGTGGAAAAGGCTGTGTGTTCACCCAGTCATTGTCGTGGAAAAGGCTGTGTGTTCACCCAGTCATTGTCGTGGAAAAGGCTGTGTGTTCACCCAGTCATTGTCGTGGAAAAGGCTGTGTGTTCACCCAGTCATTGTCGTGGAAAAGGCTGTGTGTTCACCCAGTCATTGTAGTGGAAAAGGCTGTGTGTTCACACAGTCATTGTAGTGGAGAAGGCTGTGTGTTCACCCAGTCATTGTAGTGGAAAAGGCTGTGTGTTCACACAGTCATTGTAGTGGAAAAGGCTGTGTGTTCACCCAGTCATTGTAGTGGAAAAGGCTGTGTGTTCACACAGTCATTGTAGTGGAAAAGGCTGTGTGTTCACCCAGTCATTGTAGTGGAAAAGGCTGTGTGTTCACACAGTCATTGTAGTGGAAAAGGCTGTAGGTTCACACAGTCATTGTAGTGGAAAAGGCTGTGTGTTCACACAGTCGTGTCACTGAATTTGGTTGCCGATTGCCTGCTCTATTGGGTGCCAGTTGATGTCTGGTTGGCCAAGGGAAGTATATGTTATGCATGTTATGCCTGTATTTAGTTCCCGCTCTGTTAACACTGTCATCTCTGATCCAGGAGACGTAACCTGTGTGTGCTTTATTGGTTCTCTGATTGGTTCTGTGCTATGGGCTGTTGCAACCGATAGGTCTTGTTGGTGTCTCCACCTCTCTTCCATCATACACAGTGTGTGCTGTTATCAATATCAATGTGCAGGATGGCGGCTTCCCTCTATATGAGATGTGATAGGGGTTTTCCCTCTCTATATGGGATGTAATAGGGGTTTTCCCCTCTCTATATGGGATGTGATGGGTGTTTCCCTCTCTGTATGCGATGTGATGGGTGTTTCCCTCTCTATATGGGATGTGATAGGAGTTCCCCCTCTCTATATGGGATGTGATAGGGGTTTCCCTCTCTATATGGGATGTGATGGGTGGTTCCCTCTCTATATGGGATGTGATAGGGGTTTCCCCCTCTCTATATGGGATGTGATGGGTGTTTCCCTCTCTGTATGGGATGGGATGGGTGTTTCCCCTCTCTATATGGGATGTGATAGGGGTTTCCCCTCTCAATATGGGATGTGATGGGTGTTTCCCCTCTCTATATGGGATGTGATAGGGGTTTCCCCTTTTTATATGGGATGTGATAGGGGTTTCCCCTTTTTATATGGGATGTGATAGGTGTTTCTCTCTCTGTATGGGATGTGATGGGTATTTCCCTCTCTATATGGGATGTGATGGGTGTTTCCCTCTCTATATGGGATGTGATAGGGGTTTCCCCTCTCTATATGGGATGTGATAGGGGTTTCCGCTCTCTATATGGGATGTGATGGGTGTTTCCCTCTATATGGGACGTGATAGGGGTTTCCCCTCTCTATATTGGATGTGATAGTGGTTTCTCTTCTCTATATGGGATGTGATAGGTGTTTCCCTCTATATGGGATGTGATGGGTGTTTCCCCTCTCTATATGGGGATGTGATAGGGGTTTCCCCTTTTTATATGGGATGTGATAGGGGTTTCCCCTTTTTATATGGGGATGTGATAGGTGTTTCTCTCTCTGTATGGGATGTGATGGGTGTTTCCCTCTCTATATGGGATGTGATGGGTGTTTCCCTCTGTATGGGATGTGATGGGTTTTTCCCTCTCTGTATGAGATGTAATGGGTGTTTTTCTCTCTATATGGGATGTGATGGGTGTTTTCCTCTCTATATGGGATGTGATGGGTGTTTCCCTCTATATGGGATGTGATGGGGTGTTTCCCTCTCTATATGGGATGTGATGGGCGTTTCCCTCTCTATATGGGATGTGATGGGTGTTTCCCTCTCTATATGGGATGTGATAGGTGTTTCCTTCTCCTTGTGTGATGTGATCGGTGTTTGTGTGTGTGTGTGTGTGTGTGTGTGTGTGTGAGGTGAGGTGTTTTGCTGTCACTGTGATGTGATGGGTGTTTCCCTCTATATGTCATGTGATAGGTCTCTCTCTCTCTCTCTCCCTCTCTGTGATGTGATGGGCATTTGCCTCTGTGATGGATGTGTTTTGTGGAGAGGGACTGTGGAGGGGTCAGTCCATCAGAGGCGTGGACATCCCCACGGCTATGACTGACCATATGGTTGCAGTTTGCCTGCTGTCTGTTGTCCTTCTGGACCCCAGCAGAGCAGCACAGGGGCTAACATCCACTCTAACGTCCACTCTCCAGATGTGTACTTAGCGCCGCGTGTGAGACCTCTTCATTTTGTTAGACCATCTGAGGCGAAGAAGAGAGAGAACAGGTTGGTCATTTTGTCTCTTGGCTAAAACATACAAAACACGTCTACAGTTGGGTCTTTTGGACTGTTGTCAGCTGAGAAACACTTCTGTTCGCAAATAGAACCGACGACACATTAGGTGATGCTAGGGAACACATTGGGCTTTAATTAAATACCTCGCAAAGCTGGGAGATTGTGTTGTTTGTGGTGTCAAACCTTTGAAAAGGGGCATTAGCTTTAGTGTTGATTTTTACTGACTGCTGGAAGGCCCATTATAATTTTTGCCATGCTGTGACCTGCTGACAGGTCTCTGCTCCTCACAGAGGGTGAGTTTCTGAAGCAGGTGTTTGACACTGCTGGTGTTGGCACCGGGGCGCTATATCACATTGCCATGTGTGGTATGTTCTTTTTTTTTTTTTTTTTTGCGTGAGTGAGTATGCCAGTTCTGTGTTGATTACTCACTGTTTCTAGAAATAGGTTTGTGTGATGTCACAGTTTATAGGCACAACATTGTGCAGTATATTGTAAATATTAGCGCTCCTTGAATAACCAATGAAAAGAGCGCGCTGGAAGTCTGAAGGACGGACACGGGCATTGACAGACAGCAGGATGCAACTAATGTGGTTTTTACTAAGAAGGGAGGAATTGTATGGGGGGTATGGGCCTGTGAAATCATCTCTGATTCTCCCAAACCAGGTGCCCCTTGTTGTTTCTTTCTGTTAAGTTCTTTTAACCCTTTGAAGAGTAGATGTTCTGGAATGTTCTTCCAAAATTCCAAGAACTTCAGTTCAGTGATTGTCACGTTCGGTTAAGAACATGCTAATCACATATTTGTGACCTCACACCTTTTCAAGGGTTTAAGGTGCTTGCAATAAACAAACTGATGAAGAATATATCGTTGACAGAATGTTTGGAAACCACAGCGACTGTGGGGTGGTCTCTTGCTTGTGGCTGCCGTTACGCAACACGTGCCAAACCGCATCAGCGTTTCCCCTTTATTCACGGTGCTTTTTTAAACGAACGAAATGCTCCACATAACCCTCGCTTCCCGAGCTCCTGCATCTTACAGTCGCGTGTCCCGTGTAATCTCCGATCTTCAGTTCTACGCTGAACGGTGGAGCGGACGCTGGCCCGCGTGGCCAGTGGAGCAAAAATAATGCTATCAGCTATAAATAACTTTCTCTGCAGTGCCCATCCTCCCAGGGGATGGAAGAATTAGTATTGACACATCAGATTTGGGGAAATGGTGGGAGGCAACAGAAAGCTCCCTTGTGTAAAAATAGTATCGTATGATCAGTTTATTAACACGTTGGATTTTTGGGGAAAAAATCAGGCAGCTGCAAACTAAGAAATGACCGTCACCGGTAGAAACAGAATTTCCCCACAAAAGAGAAGGACCAACTCCCAGCTATCTTCTTAATCGTAAGAAGACCCCACGGTTGGCTCTCTTATGATCACCCAGTCGCTGTTATTTGAGGTCCAGGAGCAGCATAGGAGGGTGTGGTTCTGTGCCCGTGGAAGGTGATTAGACGGTCTCTTCTTTGAGAGTAAGAAAGTCTGAATTCTGAGGAGGTTTGGAATGACCGTTATCTCTGATTTAACGGCGGATGGGATTGCGGGGGGATTTAGGCACCTTTAGCCATGTTTAAGTTCGCAGCTCACGGCCCCACGCCTCTGCAAGGCTCGCCCTATGACACAGAAGGTTGTGTAATCCAGGATACAGACACCTAATTGGAGGATTACACGTCTGACCTGCCGGGTGATTCTGCGCGCCGGTGGGCGTGTGTCTGGGGAGGAGGCGTTTGCATGCAGACGCTGCGCTCCGAGAGAAATCGATTTAAATCCTGGCCTCCACTTCTCTCTCATCCTCAGTGTTACTGCAGGTGCTAGCCGATCGAAAATAAACTGCTACATTGCTTATTTCATATAAATCTCTGGCTCTCGTTTAACTTGAGTTATCCTTTAAGGTTAAGAAACTGTAACTTGTGCTTGTAGCAGGAGCAGATTTACATGTTCCTTTGCTTTATGTGTGGCACCCTAATGCTGAAACTCCTACATTTAAATATGCAGGTACATGCTGTGCTCATTGTGTGCAACTTTATCCCCAGCAGAAGTTATTCCGTTTTAAAAAAAATAAGAACTGTTTTATCACTGACAGAGAACGTGGTGCGTTGAGGTGCAGGATGGTGTTCACCCTTGAGCTAATTTACAGTTGCTTTTTGGATTAAATGTAGACGCCAAACTGTTGAAAGCCTGTGGACTTAACACCTCAATGCTTAAAAGGTCAGAGGATGGCTTAGCAGGCAGCGTGCTAGTGGTCACACAAACATGACATTTGTCGCTGTTACCTTAAATGCACATCTAGGCCTACCTCATGATGACCGTGTTAAGCGTCCCATGTGGAAGCCCGGGTGACGGCAGTGGCCCCCCCCCATTTGCAGTGGAGGAGAATGCGCATCTCGTGATGTGTCTGCGACTACATAATGCACTGCTACAGTAAACGCAGCAGCCCCAACAGTGACTGGAGACTGTGTGCTCAGGTCTGCTAAGAAGCGGAATGTAGACGTCACTGTTTACAGTTGTGGTTGAATTAGCCGTGGCGGGCTGGCTGGCTGGCAGAAGCTTTCACATGTTTCTTTTTGAAGACTCTGTGCTCCTACTTGGCCTCTGGGAGTGAGTGAGTGAGTGGTCACACTTTTTGGAACCCCTACAGCAGCGTCTCGGCGCGAGAGTGTCCAACGCGTGTGTTTGGTGTAAACACAGAGGCCCCCCTGGACTACGGAGCGGAGACACGGCGATGCCTGCTGACTGGAGACAGTGGGAGGAGGGAGGAGAGAGAGAGACGGACAGGAGGAGGAAGTAGGGATGAACGGATTTGGACAGGCTTAAGAAATGGGAAGATGTGCATGGAGAGGAAGAAAGAGATGAAAGAAGGATTTTGGACAGGAACAAGCGCGGGAGGGGCATAGAGATGGCACCACAGAGGGTACAGGAGGAGGAGCCCTGTGTTGTGGGTACAGGAGGAAGAGCCCTGTGTTGTGGGTAAAGGAGGAGGAGCCCTGTGTTGTGGGTACAGGAGGAGGAGCCCTGTGTTTTGGGTACAGGAGGAGGAGCCCTGTGTTCCTGTGTTTTGCTCATCTTCCAGCATCAGAACTGTTCCTACCACCTTGTTTAGGCTCTGCACATGAAACTAGGCTGCATTCCGATCCAAATCTTATGCTTTTTTCTTGTCGTTCCCTTCCTTTGCTTCAAGGGGGGGGGGGGGGGGGGGGGGGGGGGATCCCCAAAATGCCAGGATGAAATATGGTTGCCACACCAAGTGGGATTCGGTTCCAATTTAAGAAGGGGGAGGGAGTAATTATATTCTCTCACTCCCTCGTTTATCCTCCCTTCTATAAAGGGTATAAAATGCCAGCTTCTAGCAAGAAGGGAATCCCACAATGCAATGCTCCACATGGGGTAGCACTTCCTGTATCGGTTGCGAGGGCCATTCAGTTCCGTTTTGGTTTGTTCCCCGTCAGTCCTCCCGTGCAGAGCACCTCTTAAGCTTGCTTGCTGCGTGTCACACGTTTCGTCACAAGATAGCTCACTCAATGGAAGAGAGCAAGGGAAGGGAATGTGTTAAATTGGAAGCTCCCCTGAGCTGGCGGAACGCCGCTCCATCGGGTGCCCCTGTGGTTCGGTACAGGAAGCAGAAGAGGATTATGACATCACCGCAGCCGAGCCACTCACCATTCCGGCTCCTGTTAGCGATTGCGGGCCAACTGGAGTGGTTTCAGAGTGAGCTCATATCCTCCCCTGTCTCTCAGTGTGCTGTGTGGAGCAGATCTATACATGAGAACGTTGACAGTGACACACTTACAGGACTGTTACCTGGTCTGCTGCATGGGAGGGCAGGGCAGGGTTTCCAACTCTCTCACTATTGGTGTGAGACACATGCTTTCAGGCACCCCGGTCCCCCATTCCGCGATCTCATTCGCCCCAAGCCCCCCGTGCAATAAATCTCAGGCTAGTCAGCTCACCAAAGTTGGCAACTCTGGGTTGGAACGTGTGTCAAACCCCTCTGATATTGCAGGGATTTTTGTAACATAGTTTATTACTCCTGGAATCATGTGGGTAATGTGTTCATGAATGTCCGATCTAGCACCGCTCCCCTGGTATCTTTTCTCCCATTTAGATTAAATTGTGGTTTCTAGTGCTGTAGTGGGTTACTTCAATAAAGGAATATTTTTCTTGAAATCTATCTCTCTCTCTCTCTCTCTCTCTCTCTCTCTCTCCCTCTCTCTCTATCTTTCTCCCTCTCTCTCTCTTTCTCCCTCTCTCTTTCTCCCTCTCTCTCTCTCTCTCTTTCTCTTTTTTTGACCAGGTGAAGTGGAGGGGGTTTTGTGTTTTTGGGACAATGTCTCCATCGTCCACACAACTGTCGAGAAGTGATCGAAAATCTTTACCAAAGCCGGCAAAAAGATCTGAAGCTAATGCACTAACACGCCCACTTAAATAGCTTTTCAAAGTGAGTTGCTCAGTCGTAGATCAACGGTAGAGAGGCCTGCTATTGAACATGCAGTTTGCATATATTAAGTGGTGTTGCTTTACCATTTACTCCATTACATTATTACATTACACTCTTCACAGTCAAGCCATCACTCCGGCTCCTTTGATTGATTATAATGTAAATTAGACATTTGTGCTGGTGGGTTTATTTCTGCGCAGGGTACAACAGCGGTGTACCACCACACCCTCCGCCTCTGGCTTTTTATGGCCTACCGCTGTTCCCATGTGCAGAAACACTAAAGACAGAAAGTTCTGGTCCGCAGGCCCGAGAGAACCCGTTTCTGGACCCACTGTGGACCCCTCGTCCCAGGTTGCGTGCTGAGACGTGGTGTGGGCTGAGCAGAACCTTGGGCCGGGACGGACCCAGACGGGTCAAACGTACGCTTGTTCGCTTGTTGACTAAGTCAATGAATGCAGGAGCTTTAGTCAGTGTCAGTGACTCAGTGTCAGTGACTCAGTGTCAGTGGCTCAGTGTCAGTGACTCAGTGTCAGTGACTCAGTGTCTGACTCAGTGTCAGTTACTCAGTGTCAGTGACTCGGCGAGGCTTTCCCCTTCTCTCTTTCGCACACCCCATTAATCAGAGGGGCTCCAGTGTACCCCGATCCCCCTTGCTCTGCCCACTCCAGCAAAAGAAAATCCTTTCTGCTGTTCCTGCTGGGCAGATTTGGTTCTTTCTAACCCCCCCATACCGTCTATTTCCTGTACACAAACAATAAAAATGTTCATGTTCATAAACGTTGCCTGCCATTTGGATGTTTGAGTGGAGCGTGACATCACAGCTTTATCTGGTTAAATGGCGTAGGTTACTTGAGACGTAGGGTAGGGACGATGTAAAAACCTATCCTTAAACCGTAAATTCTTGAAACATCTGGATTTTAGATAATGAAATTCGGACTGTTTGATGTCCCCTGTCCCCTGAGAAATACACTTTTCTTTTTTTTTAAGTGTTCTGTCAGGGGGAAAAGGAAAAATAAACTTTGTACTGCAGACAGATCTGGTGGTCGGATTTCATATTGATTTTTATCACATTTCAAACTTGATTAAGGATGTTTTTCAGGACAGCGTGACAGTTTCAGGCAAGGGGGCCGTTGGGCCCAGCGGAGCAATAAAGCGGGCCCTGAAACATGAATACTTGAGTAGCCCCCCCCCCCCCCCCACCAGCTCTACCTGATACCCCGGCAGATAGAGTGTGAGCCCCAAAGAGATCTGCTTTGCACAGGCAGTATCACATGAATAATGGAGGCCTCTATTCTACCACCGGCAGGGTATTGTCTCCATTCTCTGCCTCTTGCTCACAGAAGAAAGGGAAAAGTTCACAGCAAGGCAAGATGTAAGAATTTGTCGGGGGCAGATGGATGAATAAACGGCCACAGAAAAAAAAAAAAAAATAGAAGAAAAGGGGAAAAAAATGTGATGTTTTGTGACTCGACAATCGAGGCTTGAAGAGCGGTTAGGAGAAAGGCCGAAAAACTTCAAAGACTCCGCCGTGAGTGAAAAAAGGGTGTGGCGAGCCCGTAAAGGAACAGCCGTGCTTTGCCTGTTGTCGTTGGATTAAAATTTAATGTAATGCTTATGCCCTGTGCAAAATTGTACTGGGGAGAGGGGGGAGAACCAAACTGTTGAAGAGCCTAGTCATTAAGTTGAGTAGGGCGCAAAAGGTTGTCTTTTTACTGCTGTCTTTAGAAGGCGCTTGAAAGCTTGTCCAGAGCTTTTGGTGTCTGCATTATTGAAATTGCCTGACACCATGCCTGAGTCCGAGATTTATTTCTCTCTTTTACTCTTAAGTTTGCATTAACTGCAGGTCATTAAGCGTTATTAAGGGGGGAGGAGTCAGCCTGGCTGGGTGTTGGATGGTGCAATGCATTGTGGGAGTAAATATTGCTGTCAATGTATGAGAAACTGAAGAAGTGGAAGATGAAAACTAATCTTTAGCTCTGGCTCTCTCTCTCTCTCTCTCTCTCTCTAACTTGTGCTCCCTCCTCCGTCTCCATCTCTTGTTATTTTGAGTGAGACAATTGGGCTTTGCTGGATATTTACCTGTGAACTTGTAGTCAATTAACTTCAGAAAAGGTGAGGGGTGTCTAAAAAGTTACTTTTAAAGACGGTTTGTTTTGCACACAGAACGTCTTTGTTGTTGTGACATGGCTTGGGGCAGCACATGGAGACCGTTTGAAACTGACCTGTAAAAATCAGTGATGGAGGAAGAGGCTGATTTTTCAGCATCATTGTTGGGAAGTTCTGTGTTCTTCATTGATTTACAGGTGTCCCGTTTTCAAGAGGGGAAGTCTGCCTTCCATTGAGGAGGCTACAGATAACCACTTTGCGCTATGAAGGCCAACCAATCACGGCCCAGTTCACGTTCTGACGAGAGCCCAAGTACGCCCTGTCTCTTTTAAAAATGTGATTATGTGTGTCTCGTTGCGACATCAGCGGTCTCTCTCTCTCTCGCCATTCTTCCTGTCTCTGTACACTGCGCTGTCCAATAGAGCTGAAAAAGCCCTAAAAGTATATTTAAAACTGCGCACAAAGGCTATGCTTTTCACTCAATTGAGAATTTCTCTCCTTCAGGCTGTGTAGTTTTTGCAAGGCAGCTCCTCTGAAACTTCCTGCGACCTGTCTCTGGCCTGTCTCTGGCCTGGCTCTGAGAAGCTCAGCAGTGCGGGTCTCCCTCGTTACTTTGAGCCCGGGTCAGTGTTCACTAGGGGGAGGCTCTACTGACGTCTGAGGGGTTTGAAGGGGCGGGGTCAGCCGGCTCTGCGAGTGGGCGGCACAGAGGATGGATGAGATGGGATGGAGCGAGGCGGCGCTGTGACGCGTCGGAGCGGGGGGATCGGGTTTCAGGCCTAGCGGCCCAGGTACAGGGCGTCGCTTTCAGCGCCGGGGAAGAGCGCGAGACACCTGACAGCCCGCCCCCAAATGTATCCCCGGCACCTTACGCTTCTCTTTCTGCACCGGCACAAATGGTGTCATTGTTCAGAACGCTTCCTGTTATAATACCCCCCCACCCACCTCCCCAACCACACAAAAGCCTTCGCTCTTCTGCTTTAGAACTGTGCACCATATGTAACCCTTTGGGTCCGAGGAGGAGTGTGAAGGAGGAGGAGGAGGAGTGTGAAGTACGCCACGCTCACAGTGCTGTAGGGTCTTCACTGCGAAAAAAAAAGTCTGTCTTCACAAGTGTTTTGGTCTTGTAACAAGGACTTAAAATCCTATTTTTTATTTATTTATTTCAAGTAGAAAATATTAGCTTGTTTTAAGTTACTGTTTACTTGACGAGTGAAATTGTCTTACCCCCATTGGCAAATCGTGAACTGTCTCACCTCATTGGCAATATTTTTCTTTTTAATTTTTTTTAATTTTATTATATTTTATTGGAAGAGGTATAGAGCATATGTAGAATTCATGATTAGTACAAACAAATATTCACCATCTTCCATCATTTTTCACTTTTAATTTTTCATTCTCTCTTTCATTTTTGTCTTCTTAGCAAAAAAAGTAATAGCAATAATATTTTAAGTCAAATATAAGACTAAAAATAAATTTTTAGTTGGTTTTTCCAACATTTCTGGGATCTTCTGAAATGTGGCAGGTGTCAATCATCTTGTGACTGAGTTGCTGATCTAAGTGTGACATCAAAGCCAGATTCTTTTACCGGTGTCGCTGTCTTTGAATTGTGAGGAAGCGTTTATCCTAAAGAATGCGTTTTACATACATGGATCTCTCAGAGGAGGGTGATGTATTAAAAAGATGGGTGTTAAATTAATAAGCTCAATAAAAGTTTAATGAAGTATTAAATTGCAATATATACATACCATTGCATGCATTTTATGGGGGAAATATAGAAAGCATGTTGGCCTGAAAGTGTAGAATAGAGAAAAAAAAACTGTCCCCCAGCCCTACTGTGAATAATACTGTAGATGTACTGCCAGTACAGTTTTAACTGTTTTTCTTGTAAGTGGACTCTAACCCAGGAGAGCAATCCACACACTTCCTTGTTCAGGAGCAGCTGGACATAATGTGGTACCCAGGAGCTCAGACCCATCCTGTTGTTCTGTCTTAAAGAGGCCCAGGAGAAGAGACGCCCCGCTGCGCCCCATTGACTCCCCCAAAATGTGCCACAATGCTACAGCACATAGACGCAAATGCACAGTCACATGCACACACAGACACACACACAGGAAGGTACGCATACACACACACACACACACACAAACGCACAGTCATATGCGCACACTATCAATCAATACACAGACGTGCAGGAATACAGTCACACACAGGAAGAAAGGTATGCTCTCACACACATGCACACACACACACACACACACAGTTATTTTGCTGGTGGGTTATTATTTCAGTCCTGCAGAAAGGAAGTAACCTGTTAATAGGAGGGAGCGGTAGGTAAGACAGGAGACACAGGCTCCGCTAAGGGTTCCCGGAGTTTGGGACGGAGACGTTGTTCTGTCTAATGAAAGAGGAGAGCAGAGCAACCCAAACAAGCCCCCATAAATACAGTGTGCCTCCCAGATGTTGGGAGCGTGATTGGCGGGACAGGGGAGTAGGTGTTGTGTGACATGTAATAACGGCACTGCACTGTGGGCTTATCTTTCCTGGGGATGAGCAGTAATGAGACACTGGATAAATAACGCACCAGTCAATGGCAGCGCTGGCGGCGGAACACCACGGATGGCCGGATCGCTGTAAATTTCTGTGAATTTGCTGCAGTAATTGAATCACCCCCCCCCCCTCCTAAGACCACCTGGGTGTTTACCATATGCATGCTCATGTATTTTTCCAGAGAGATTTGGCTGGGGGAGGCAGGGTGGGGGGGGGGGGTGTAGCAGGGGGGGGTGTAGCAGGGGGGGGTGTAGCAGGGGGTGTGGCAGGGGGTGTGGTGATAGAGGTGGGGGCTGCAAGCCAAGGAAAAAATGATCTTAATGCGTTGTGAATGGTGTATCGGAGAAATTTGCAATACGATTGCAGGAGCAGGGCCTCTCTTCCATGGCTGTGTGCTTGTGCGTGTGTGCGTGCGTGCGTGCGTGCGCGCGTGCGGCTACTCTGGAGCTATGTTTTGTGATCTGGGTGTGTGGAAGTCTGTTATGCAGTCATCTCTGCTATATTATATCTGCAGAACAGGGGCTGGAGCTGCTATGCTCAATTGGTTATGCTTGGGACGTCTGGTCTTCCCCCCCACCCATCCCCCCGGGGCTCCTGTACCCCTTACCCCCCCCCCACCCATCCCCCTGTCAGACTGGGATTAGAGGACCCCCCCCCCTGCCAGGTCCACAGGGACCGTCTCTCCAAAATAACAAGCAAAAATGGTGTCTCATAGATCATGCCCACGTTTGAAGTCTGATTTTATCAGACAGACAGGGCCACAAGATGCCAGCACTTTCTTTGTGCCTGCGTTCTCTCCAGGATGTGTTACGGGAAGAAGACGCAAATGCAGAGTACGTAGCCGGGATTCTGACCGATGGGGATGACTAGAGAATCCACCCAAATTCCCAAGTGCAGAGTATTTTCATCGCATATCACAGAATCCCGCTTGCTGATGCGCTTGCTCTGTCAGTCTGAATTTTTACTTCATAGCTTTAGGCAGGCGCTGGAGGTTTCCTCCTGGCTATGCGTTGACTCTGTCTACAGAAGGAAGCTCTCACAGTTCAGGATTACTCTGTAATTCAGGGTTTCCAATTCAGGGAATCAACTGATGGATGCTTTACTCGACCCAATCAGGGAGGAAGAGTGTTTAGCGTGGCGCCAGCTCTCTCTTTGTGCGTGCGTGTGTGTGTGTGTGTGTGTGTGTTTTTGTTTGTGTATGAATGTGTGTGTGTGTGTGTGTGTGTCTTTGTGTGTGTGTCTTTGTGTGTGTGTCTTTGTGTGTGTGTGTGTGTGTGTGTGTGTGTGTGTGTGTGTGTGTATGTGTCTTTGTGTTTTGTGTGTGTGTGCGTGTGTGTGTGTGTCTTTGTGTGTCAGTGATACTGTTGAATGCTGAATGGAGAGCGATCGAGTGGCTGATGGATGAAGTGTTGCTCTTCCTCCCTCTGATTGGACCTGTCACAGCCCATCCATCAGCGCGTGTTGCCACGGCCACGGGCAGTGGTAGGCGGGACTTGTGCACTGAACTGCAACTCCCAAGAGGACTAATGCATCTTGTGAAGCAGATAGGCATGCCCGACCTGGTCCATTTCAACAAACAAGTCTACTGGTTCCTCCAGAATGGAGGCTTTGGAAATGGTACAGTACTGGGTGCAGGTTGCCAGTCTTGGATTCAACCATTAAATTATGTAAATTTAGCATATAAAAATATATAATTTATTTACAATATGTTTATTTAACATTATTTGTTCCTGCTCAGCTGGTTATTAACTGAAGCAATTCAGACTTAGATCCACACTCAAGGATACAGTGGCAGTGCCCCTTCTGGGGTTCGAACTTGCAACCTTTGAATTGTAAGGTCAGTGCCCTAACCACACATCAGAGACATGGTGCTGTCTCTCTGAATTTATCAGACCCACACTCAGTCCTCATATAGACAGACTACCCTTTATGGATTTGAACTAAACTGTCCATCTGTTAAAGGTGTCTAAGCATGCAGCGAATAACTTTGGCCATGCCAATTCGAGTTGAAAATGTGTTTCTTTAAGATCCAGCATTAATAGGATTTAGTGGGGTTTTTTTCAGGTTGTTCAAGCACCCCTCCCTTCCACATAAATATAGTAACTCCCCCCCCCCAGAAAAAATAAAGATTGTCCTCTGTGCCGTTCACGCAGAAGAGAACACCCTCTCGCCCCTGCTCCTCCTGGCTTGTCCCAGAGGAATTTTGACCAGCAGGTGAACGGAGGCTCTGCTGAAAAGCTTTTACTGGACGCATTTACATGCAAATGGGCCCCGCCTGCATTAATGCCATCTGCTGCTGCGCCACGGCCCTGCCTGGCGGCTCTGGGGACAGGTGGGGTGTTATGCGTGTAGCAGCAGAAGGTCCAAGAGCCCCCCCCCCCCCTTACTCTCTCTCTCTCTTTCTCCTGACTCTCTCTCTCTCTCCCTGTCTCCGCTGACTCTGTGTGTATCTCTCTCTGTGTCTCCTGACTCTCTCTCCCTGTCTCCGCTGACTCTCTGTGTGTATCTCCCTGTGTCTCCTGACTCTCTCTGTCTCTCTCTCTCTTCCTGTCTCTGCTGACTCTCCTGACTCTGACTCTCTCGCTCTCCATCTCTCTCCGGACTCTCTCTGTCTCTCTCTCTGTTTTGGTAATTGATGGTTCGGCTGAATCAGCTGTGGGGTGAGTGGGAGGGTGAGTAATGTGCAGCCTGGTTGCGGACGGCCAGACGCGGGCCTCTTCCTGGAAGTGACTGTGTCCAAGTGGCCGGTATTCTCCGCTCCCTCATGACACAACGTGCTGCTGCTGCCTCCCTCACGTTCTCCCAGCACACTGCGGTATTGATCTGTTATCATTCTTTTTCTTTTCTCTCTCTCTCTCTCTCTCTCTCTCTCTCTCTCTCTCTCTCTCTCTCTCTCTCCTCTCTCTCTCTCTCCTCTCTCTCTCTCTCTCTCTCTCTCTCTCTCTCTCTCTCTCTCTCTCTCTCTCTCTCTCTCTCACCTACTCTCTCTCACACATACACTTGCGCACACATATATGTAAAACATGTTTGTCCAACAATACAAATGTGTGACGTGTAAAACTTTAGATTTATTTATTTATTTATTTCAGTTAGTTTGTCACCCTGTATAAGATTGACTGGAGTCCAGTGATGTTCTAGGGTTTCGGCCTTGCTTTCAGACAGACCGTTTTAACAAAATCAATATCGGTCTTGGATGCCTGGCGCAACGCCGTGCTGTGCCGTGCCATGCCGTGCTGTGCCAAGTGTGTGGTTTGAGGGAATGGGTGAATAAAAAGAGCTACATTCCTCACAGTCCCATAGAGCCATCTATGAGTCCCAGCAAATCCAAGAGGGGCAAGGGGTGCATTTAAACAAATGGGCCACTTATTACACGGTGTTTTGACAGTGAGTTTGTTTGCTCGCTAGGCCCTAAGTGTAAAGAAGCTGGAGTGAAAGCATGCGGGGGGGGGGGGGGGGGGGGGCTTGTGGTACCTGAGCCTCTGAATGCAGAACTATCATTTTATTACCCTCGTTCTCCCTTCCAACGCTATCCTCATCATGCAGTCCTTTCTGATCCTTTTGTTCATAAAAAAAACAGCGAACTTAACTGAAAAACAAAGCCAGTGCCGCCGTGCGTCTAGGGATGGCTTAAAAGAGGTAGGCTGGCGCATTAGGATGAGGTAGGTTATCGGAGTCTAAGATATGGTAAAATATACATTTGAAGTTCTTTTGTGTCTCCCCCGTGCATCGTTGACGATGGTGTGATACCTTAAACAAGCAGACACTTGTGCTGATGCTGTATACTTTCTTTCAATTTTCTCTCACACGTCATAATTTTGCGTATTTTTCCACTTTTCAAGGCTGGTCTCTCAGTTTCTGGTATCTCGAGCAGGCTGTTTAGGTTGCTTATTACACGGCTGCTTTGAATGTCGGGATTGAATGTAATTGGTCGTTCCGG
>CM056378.1:10972385-11040110 GCA_029718625.1 Synaphobranchus kaupii
TTAGGCTGTAGCCTGTCAGTGTAAATCCTGTATATACAGGTGTTGCTAACAGATAGTACAGTACTAGTGTATTGGGGGGGGGGGGGAGCGGAGAGAATGTAGTTTTTTTTCTTTTATCTGAAAAAAGTGTCCCCACCACTTTTCAAAACAAAGTGACACCCTTGGCTGCCACCCACTTTTGTGAGTTCTGGTTCTGGTTCTGGTTCTTGTTCTCGTGGTGAGTACGGGCTTCCCCAGGGCTGTTGGGGAGATTCTGTGGACCCACACAGGGCCCGACTTTCAGCCTCTCTGAACAGCAGCACTTTAACAAAGGCTGGGCGGCTGTGGGGAGGTAAAGAGCTGTAGTGTGGAGCGGATGGGTTTATCGATCGCGCCGTAACGCTCCCTTCAGCTTAGCAGATGGATTCGGTCTAAGCGCTTTTCTTTGTTGTTGTTTGATATATATATATTTTTTTTAAGTGGTGCTCCTGTCTGCTGTGTGACGAGCGCAGGAGGTAGCGTAGCGCTCCCAGAATCCCGAGCGAAAACACGCTGAAAGCGCTCCGGTTCCTGCCGCCGTTCCGTGAGGAATGAGAATGATTGGAGCACGGCTGAGCGAGCAGCGAGCAGCGAGCGATGGAGGCCGGGAAGGAGGGCGGGGCGTGACTCAGGCGGAGCGGGAGACGCAGAGGAGGAGCGGACACCACCGTGAGCGCCGCCCTCTGGATAGCTCATGACCAGATGGGGCTCTTTTATAAGTGAGAGCGGTGCGTTCGACCAGGCCTGCTCTCTCCTCACACACAGGGGAAATTACCTGGCTGTCTAATATCAGCACTCTCAGCCTCTCAGAGCGGCAGCTTCATCGTACCCTGACCGGAGGCCATAGAGCTTGTGAGTCTGCAGTGAAACAATGTTTGGTGAAATGGACATCATGTTGTTTCCTTGTAGTGGTCGTTTTGTTTTTAGTGCATCAGTTCTCACGCCTTATAGGGCTGCAGACAGAGCGCTAAAGCCTATCCACAGCCAGGTATCCACAGCCAAGTATCCACAGCCAGGTAATCACAGCCGGGTATTCACAGGTATTACTGCCCTTATTTATGTTGCAGCAAACGGATGTCTTTGATTGAATCCAAAGCTGAGATACTGGCTCTCCACCTCCGTAGATTCCCCATTGTCTCCCTGTTACCATGTAGCCCAATTTCTAGCCACGGACGCCGGGCCAGCGGATGGGCTGCCCCTCTAAGCCAGGTTCTTCCCAAGAATTCTTTCCCACAGAAATTTTTTTTTTAACCTTGTTGCTGGTATTTGCTCGGGGTTCAGATCCCTGGTCCTTCCCAGTTTTCCTCTTTTCCCATCTTCCTGTACAGTGCAGCCTTTGTGACAGCATCTGTGTAAAAAGCACAGTACAACTAAAATTCAATTGAAACCCCTCAGGAACTGCACCTCATCACAAATTCTGCCCCACAATTTTCTCCTAAGGAGTCCCTTAGACCTAGCCCTCAGTTTTATTTTGCGGTTCGCTGTAAATTCATGAAAAGTATTATTGGACTGTTATTGGACTTGAAATGGTGGATTCAGTTTCTTTCTTTACTCTCAATACACAAATCTTAATCTCTGTGTCTGTCTGTTAATGGGATGTGCGAATTATGAATACCTATTGAGGATTGTGGGAGTTTTGTTCGTGGGGATGATGATGATGATGATGGTGGTGGTGGTGTTTGTGGGGATGATTTCTGTGTATGGCCATTATGGGATTCTCTTTTGCATCCCAAAGTTCTCACCGCAACCACCACCAATATGCACCACCTACCTGCATACTACATGATGGCCATTAGCAGTCATTTTACACCAGAATGCTCACCACACATCAGCTGAGGCGAAGAGGAGAGGGGTTTGTTTATGTAATGAAATCGTTCCGCGGGTCAGACTGAACGAGCCAAATTGGGAATTATGCGAGGACATTGGGGAGCCCCCCCCCGCCCCCCCACTCTGCGTGGTAAGTGCTGTGGGATCTTTAATGACCGCAGAGAGTCAGTCAGAACCTCGATTAACGCGTCATTCAGAAGGCAGCTCGGAGGCCGACCCCCGCTCGCACCGCAGGAGGTGGAGGAGATAAAAATTTGATGGAAATGTGGTAATTGCCCTGACGGGAGTGCGAGACGGCCGGCTCACACGGAGCCATAACTCACCCTCGTGTGTGAGGGCCCGCTGCCGTAGGTTAATCACAGCGCCGACTGGGGAAAACTGACACACGGGGTCACTGGGGTCACCGGGGTCACCGGGGTCAGGGATACTGCGTGTCATTTCCTGTTTCTCTGCTCACAGACTACTCTGTGATTCTGTTGTGTCCAGGGACTAGAACTGAAGTGAGCCAAGTTCCAAAAGCGTAGCTTCGCTAACCATGTTTAAAATCAGTTTTGTTCTCTCTCTCTCGTATCTCTCTCTCTCTCTCTCTCTCTCTCTCTCTCTCTCTCTCTCTCTCTCTCTCTCTCTCTCTCTCGCATTCTCTCTCTCTCTCTCTCTCGCATTCTCTCTCTCTCCCTCTCCATATCTGTGTCCCTTTCACTCTTCTTTTCACTCTTCTTGTCATTCCACCTCTCCTCCTAACGCTTCCCTTCTTTTTCTCGCACTTTTTCTCTTTGGTCCCATCCCATCCCATCCCATCCCATCCCATCCTCTCACAGCCCATCGCTCAGACTGGCTTTACCAGTGTTCCTGAAATATTTTTGGACATGAGCATATGAGGCCAACCGTCCCTCCGATTCCCTCTTTCTCTCTCCTCCTCTCCTCTCCTCGTCCTCTCGCTGCTGTGTACCCTACGGCTCGTGTGTCTCGAGGTGACTCTCTCTCCTCCTCTCCTCTCCTCGTCCTCTCGCTGCTGTGTACCCAACGGTGTGTCTCGAGGTGACTCTCTCTCCTCCTCTCCTCTCCTCGTCCTCTCGCTGCTGTGTACCCTACGGCCCGTGTGTCTCGAGGTGACAGGAGAGAGGCCACCACTCTGCTGTGGGGAAAGTGGAATGTGTCTGTCCATTAAATCAGCTTTGTGTACATGGGACTCCTCTCTGCTTAACCTGCCTGATATTCCCCCAGCTCGGTCCATATATTTGATCTGCACAAAATGTGACTGGGCCTAATTGGGAAAGGACATTTTGAAAGAACTTCAAATAATCACAAAACATACAGGGTCATTGAAATACCATTACACACCATCAGGGTTGTTTAAAAGTGAATTATACGTTATGATTTTAATCAGTTAAAAACAAACAATCCTACATAAGTCTACTTAAATCCTGTTTTTTGAGCAGCACAAGCCTGTTGTCTATAGTGGTTGATTTTGATGCATTGTGCACAGTTGGTATTGATTGATTAATTGAACTGTAATCACAACAAGCTTAATGAGGGAATTATTTTTATAGGCTTTACTGTGGTGACTTTTGTGAATCCGAATGGCGGGTGTGTTCTGGCATCTGTAAATTAACCTATCACAGCGATGGCTGCGCAAGCTGAAAGATCAGTGTGGGGGAAACAGAGGCCTATGGGATTTGTAGTGTGAGAGATGTGTTCTGTGAATGGCGGGGGTGCACACCCCCACCCCCAGGGGCTTCAGTCATCTCAGGGGTGGGAGGGCAGGGGCTCCTGTCAGCTTACCTTGTATTCTAACAGGTGATGACAGGTGATGAGGTGAAGAAAGGCTACGTATACGACACCCCCCTCCCTGCCAGACAGATTTATAGCACTTCTCCAGAATAGTCTTTAATTTATCTGTTGTCACCCCTGACCCCCCCCCCTCCCCCACACACACACACACACACACAGCATAGCATCTATGTGCACAAACACACACATTCCATCAGTCATGCTGTCCAATCCCACAGGTAATAGACAGATGAAAAGTGATGGATACCAGCCATAGTTTTTTTTTCAGTGCAACTCATTCCAAATGTGAAAATGAATCCAGTGAGTCAGTTTGTGGCACTTGCTCTAATTTAGAACAAACACGTTTCCAGTTGAATGGAACTGTGCAGTCAGTCTGTGCAAATATTCTAAGTAGGGTACAATCAAAAATGGCCATTCTCCAAAGATGTGTATTGTGATGATGAAAAGCAAACCTATTTACACTCCAGTTCCGGTCTACTGCCAGCACCATTTGCTGAATGAAAGAGAGAAAGGGAGACAGAGAGAGAGAACTAGCCGCTGTTCTTATAGTCCCTGTTTCCACCAGGACTAGTTCAGCAAAAATGTACCTGTCCATCTGGGTCATAGGATATCGATAGACTAAAAATATCAAAGCTGTTTAAGTGGCTTTACTAAATAAGCAAACAATAAAATGTAATTTGATCGGTTCAGCCTGCTCAATACCCTGGTCCGTTACTGAATGGAATATCAGGGCTATTCTGAGCACTCGGCTATGCTCGTCAACAGCAGGTTGTAACCACTAACCTCTGACTAGTGCGTGACTCAGCGGATTGTTGACCAGTAACCGGTAACCTGTGACTTGTGCGTGACTCAGCGGATTCTGCATATGAAAGCTCTGGACGGGTAACAATATGGGGAAGGTGGTGTTTTAGCTCCCTTCAGTTTGAAGTGTCAGACAAGTGTCACAGAGTTTTGTGCTGAGGTGTGGAGGGGGAGGGGGTTGAGAAAGAAGGTACAAAATGAGAGAGAGAGAGAGAGGGGATTACTAAATTAAAGGGAAAAATATAGAAAAACCAAGGAGGTAAAATTCTGATATAGAGAGTCAGAGATGGGAAGAGTGTGCGTGCGTGCACGTGTGTGCAAGGGCCCTTAGAGAGTGTGTGTGTGTGCATGCCAGGGCCCTTAGTGAGTGTGTGTGTGCGTGTGTGTGTGTGTGCATGGGTGTCGGGACCCTTAGTGAGTGTGTGTGTCTATATCAGGGCCCTTATGGTAACTGAAAGGGAAAGCTACCACAGTGGTGTGAATCACTGCACACATAACCAACCAAGACGCAGACAAGGAAGTGCACCAAGTGTGAGTCACAATCACAGAGTTACAGAAATAGTCTGTACATGTATTTACGTACACAAGTATCAACCACAATGATAATTTCATCCATTACGGTCTCGCCATTGTGTTGCTCACGGTGATATCCGATACAGTACAGTGGGGACCACAGATCATTACCTTCAGTCATCATTCCAAGCTCAGAGCTCATTGGCTGGTTCCCAGTTGTGTTTCAGCTGCGTATTTTCCATGGCCTCCAATAAGAATTAGTGGTTCATTGCCCAGGGCAGAATTCTGGCTGCTTCATGGACTGGGTTAGCTGTTTGTATTTTTTTTTTTTTATATACATAAAGCAAAAATCTAATTTAGTTTCTGCCTACAATTACAAAATATAAGCCAGATAAGTTTTATAACTCATTATTTGTCGTTTTTACTTTTTCACTTGAGTTTTTCTTTACGCTGCCTGCCAACAACTGCAGTGTGTGCTTCGCTTTCTTCCAAACGTGTCGAAGCATTGCTTTTTAACTCGCCCTTTCCTCCACCACAAACACTAACTCTACTTTCTAACATGACATGGCTTTTTAAAATTCCTTCTGTGGTGACGCGCTGACCGGCCCGTATACCTGCTTTGTGTAAAATAATGTGGAAGTGCCACCCTGCCCTGATGGCCTGTGCTGGCTTCGTGGTCCTGGCATTGGCCTGACGCTGTAATGGAAAGCAGGTTCCGGAAACATTAGTGTTTGACAGCAGTGAATGGTCAGGGCCTGAGGGAGGGTTTGTTGCAGTCTAACTCCCTCTCCTGTGCCATGACTCATATTCTGTGGTAAATACTGCCTGCCTGCCTGCCTGACTCCCTCCTCAATGGGTCAATAAATACCACAGTTTAATTTAGAGGGAATTGCCTCAGAGCGCCGGTGACACTGGGCCTCATTCAGAGCCTCGTCGGGGCATTTAATTATGCGCCGCTTCTCGCCGGCCTTTCTGTCCGAGATCGCGTGCGGGCAACCGCGCCTGCCGTGCTGCGCTTTGACACGTCGCGGACGGCGCGGAATCCCGGGCCGTAACCGCGAGGCGGGTTTTTTTCGCAGACGTGCTTTTTACACTTCCTTCTTGGAAGATGAATAAAGAGCTGAGTTAAAAGACAGACCTGCTCGGGTGTTTAGGTGCAGACCACACGTCTGACACGTCTGTGATGTGGTTGCGTGGGCTGCTTCATTTCCTGTTACAGTAAATCCAGTCTTTGTAGCTGAATGAGGGCAACGTGTTGGGAGTGTGGTGGTTCTGTCTGTGTGTGTGTGTGTGTGTGTGTGTGTCTGTGTCTAAGTCTATGTGTGGGTGGATGGGGGCAGGGGAGCAGGCCTCCCTGCCTGACAGTTTCTGTGGAAAGCACCGGTTTATGAAACGTGCACCTGCATTACTTATTTATATTGGCCTTTGCCGATGGGTAGGGAGGGAGTTGACTATGGGGTCAGGGGCAAAAAGAGGAGGGTGGTGGGTACCTGTTAATAAACGGAGGGCAAAGGGTTGTTGATCACTGTAGGAAGGTGTGGAGGGGGAGGGGTTATGATAAGAGAAAGGATAGTGCATGTCAAACGTCACTATATTTGAGTCACCCACACGGAAGTCTGCATTTCAATAGCAAGTGTACTTTTTATGAGGTACTAAGAATGTGACAATCGGAAAAGAGCAACACCCAGCACGTCCAAAGGCCTGTTAACTTATAGAGTCAGCCAGTAAGACCAGGGGGAAATCAAGTTTTGCGCTCGGTTTCTGATCTGGTCTGTGGAGCCATTGCCTGCGTTGACTTCTTTTGTCATGTCTCAGGTGTGATAAGTTTCGTAAACTCAGGAGGTTGATGAGGCTTGCGTCCCTGGGCCTTGGATTGGGTGATTAGAACGCCTGGCTGAAGAACTGTTTACATTATGGTTGAGTCCCAGCTTCTCCAAAGGGCTGGAACCTATCTGCAGGCCAAGCGGCCTAAACAAAGCAATGCTGGAAGTATGTGGTGATTTCATGCGTGAGGTCACCTCTCGGTGTATTGATGTGTGTGTCTAGCTATGCGGATTACGGACCCCCGTTCCTAACTCTACAGATTCCTCCTCCTCTCTCGTTCTTTCTCTACTTTTCTTTCCTCCTCTCCCTCTCAATTACCTCTTTATCTGTTCTTTATCTCTTCCCCCTTCTTCCATTCATTCCTTTTGTGCGTTGGCTTTGTCGTTCCTTTTTTTAATCTCTTCTTCTTTCTCTCACGCCATCTTTTGCTCTCCAAGACAAAGTCCAAGTTCACGTCTCCACCCTGTTCCAGCAGCCAGCTGTTATTGCGAAGGGCTGGTCAGTCTGTTCAAACTGTGGCTGCGTATGCTCTCTCTTTTAAGGGTGGCTTCCTCTGAGTTCTACCTGCAGAATAAATTTCTGTCGAAGCCCAAAGCTGTTTTTACCTGCATCACATATTCCAGCGCTTAGCTCGGTGATTAACCTTGTTAGCCTTAATCATGTGTTTGGATTTGGATGTGTGTGTCAGTTGGATTAGGTTTTTATTTTATTTTTTTTGAGATGCGTCTCCCGAGTCTCTGTTGTGTTATTTCCCTGCTGTGTGTATGTCATGTTTGTGCCGTGTATGTAACTAAGACGTAAGATGGGATAGTCGTGTTTGTGCCGTGTGTGTGTAACTAAGATGGTAAGATGGGATAGTCATGTTTGTGCTGTGTGTGTGTGTGTGTGTGTGTGTGTGTGTGTGTGTGTGTGTGTGTGTGTGTGTAACTAAGACGGTAAGATAGTCATGTTTGTGCCGTGTGTGTGTGTGTAACTACGGTAAGATAGTCGTGTTTGTGCCGTATGTGTGTGTGTAACTACGGTAAGATAGTCGTGTTTGTGCCGTGTGTGTGTGTGTAACTACGGTAAGATAGTCGTGTTTGTGCCGTGTGTGTGTGTAACTAAGACGGTAAGATAGTCATGTTTGTGCCGTGTGTATGTAACTAAGACGGTAAGATAGTCATGTTTGTGCTGTGTGTGTGTGTGTGTGTAACTAAGACGGTAAGATAGTCATGTTTGTGCTGTGTGTGTGTGTGTATAACTAAGACGGTAAGATAGTCATGTTTGTGCCGTGTGTGTGTAAATAAGACGGTAAGATAGTCGTGTTTGGGTTGCCGTAGATGGAGTGGAGTCACAGCCATAGCGGGGTCTTGCTAAAAGTGCAGCGCTGTCTGAAATGTCACACCTCCCCTGCATTTCTTTAGAGGCGTGGTGGGCCGGGGTGGAGGGGGAAGCCCCCATATGCTGTTTCAACTAAGCGAGATGTGAGAGATTCTTTGCAATTAGAGAGCCGTCTCGTTAAGGCACCAGACAACAGGCTGATCGTCTGTGTTAGCAGGTCCTCGTCAACACAGCTGTGTGTATGTGTGTGTGTGTGTGTGTATATATATGTGTGTGCGCGTGCGCGTGTGTGTGGTAGTTTGGGGGGATCTCATTCCCCCATTCATGCCCTGTTGCAGAGCCTGTTTGGCAGTTGGGGACTGAGTCCACACACCCTTAGTCATCTCTGACATCATGTCTAGGAAGCTCCATTCAATCTGAACCCAACTGCTGTTCTGTCACTCTGTCCCTTCTCTCCCTCTCTCTCTCTCTCTCTCTCTCTCTCTCTCTCTCTCTCACAGAAACATACTCTCTCACACAAACAGACAGACACAGGCACACACACACACCCTATCTCTCTCACAGGCACATACTCTCTCATACATACAGACACACACACACACACACACACACACACACACACACACACACACACACACATCCAAACCTCCACTCTACTTGTGCTCATGTGCATAGTCACTGAGCTACGTTGGGCTTTTGATGGAGCCTTTTTCTTTAACATGAAGCTCAGACTGTACAGATCCAAATCTACCGAAGGCTGTCTGCTACAGAAGCCCTACAAAATCCATGTTTATACTCCTCTGGACTCTGTAGGGCTTCTGTTGTAGAGTATCTTTGACCTGTACTTTTTTTATTTAAGGTTTGGATCTGTCCTGCCTCAAAATATATATAATGTCCCTACGATGACACAGTGAAAATAATAAAAAATAACCCGTCTGTCCTCTCATTTTCCCCCTCAGATTACTACTCTGAAAACCCTTAAAACCTGAAATCTTTGGTTTGAAAATTTGATTCCTCGGTTTTATCATTCCTAACCCCTGATTACCAGTTCTGACTTTCAATTGAACAATTAATAACCTCAAATGACTCGTTCAAACAAGCATTTTAGTTAGCCATCTGTTGTGAAATAGGAAATTGAGGAAAACAATAATTCATTTTAAATGAGAAATTACAGGGGATTTAAATAAGAACATTTTTTTTTTGTTCTTATTTATGGTTCTAGAGACATGGTATGGGTAAACTTGGCCATGCACACAGCTAAATTGTTTCTGTTTTGACTGAAGAGGAAGTACCTGACACAGGCACACAGTAGTGATATACTTGTGTTTTAAGTCAGCTGTGACCTTGTGAATGCTGAACACACAGGCCTGACTGTTTAACTCTCACAGCCTGGAAAGTCTCAATCCGCTTCTCTGACATAATCTTGTTTTCTCCAATAAATTATGCATGTTTTGAAACTTTCTGTGACGTAAAGGTGAGTAATTGGGGTGTGTTTGTGTGTGTAGGTGTGGGTGTCGGAGTAGATGTTTGTGGGTATTTCCCAAGACAGACAGCTTGCGTGAGACGACTTATAACTACCATCACGGTCAGATAAAATGCCTATCAGTCAAAATGGGCATATAATCATGTATAACTTTCATCACCTATGTTTGTATTTTCTCACCTACTTGTTATAGAAGTGCTAGCATAGGGCTCTAGCGTGGGTGAAGTCATCACTACATCTGAACAAAGGAAACTTTTGTAATTTGTACAAATCTTCTTTCAGAAACTTAAATAAGAAGGTTTCCGGGGATCATACAGTGTGTGTGTGTGTGTGTGTGTGTGTGTGTGTGTGTGTGTGTGTGTGTGTGTGTGTGTGTGTGTGTGTGTGTGTGTGTGTGTGTGTGTGTGTGTGTGTGTGTGTGTGTGTGTGTGTGTGTGTGTGTGTGTGTGTGTGTGTGTGTGTGTGTGTGTGTCTGTGTGTCTGTGTGTGTCTGTGTCTGTGTGTGTGTGGGTGGGTGGGTGTGGGTTGAGGGGGGGGGTTGTGTTTCTGAGGGAGACCCACAGCCAGCCACGGGACTTTGTGTACTGGGTTACCGTTCCCTATCTGTAACCCTCTCTGCTTTCCCCTTCATGTGAAAAATACATAAAGGTGGCGGACTGCCTGCTCTCCATTTATAAAAAAAACTAAAACCGAAAAGGCATTTTCTGTAGGGCCGTCTGCTGCCTCGTTTGCACTGACCCGTGTTCGGTGTGGGTCAGCTATACCTGAGATGAGGCAAAACGGCATTTCTACTGCAAATTGAGTTAGCCAATATGATAGGAGGTTAGTGCTGTAGCGCCATAGGTTCTATCCTGTGAAATATTGCCCGAATGTGGGTGCTTTCCTGGGGAGAGCTGGTATGCTGAGTTATTATATATGAATAGTTCCAGTCTTCCCCCACATCAATGTGTCTCACACACGTGCACGCACACACACACTCTTGCACACTCATACACACACACGTATTCACATACACACACACGCACACACATACTCATACACACATGCACGCACAAACGCACACACACAAACACACACATGCATACAGGCTAAAATGAACATTTGTGTACTCAGATAATGCTCTTTGATATCTGTGTGGAATCTGTAGAAGTGCTCCAGCCCGGGCGGGCAATGTGTGTGCGCCATGGCTGCAGCTCACACGTGTGGCGTATGCTAAGGGCGTGAGGGGAGGGGCTAGGGCAGCTCGTGGCCTGAGGGTGCGAGACGTTGGCTGAACCCCCTGCGGAGAGAGCCAGAGAGACATGGATGAGATGGATTTGGCGCAGCGCCCCCTGGTGCAGGGCCAGCTGTAATCGCGGCTCATGTAATGCGTTCTGATACTGGGTTCTCTCGTGCAGCTTCCGCTTCACTCAGAGGGTCATTGCAGGGCCATGTGGTGCAGATACCTTTCCTTTTGAGTCCATTAGTGCAAAGCCCTGTGATGCTCACACCTCTCCATTTAGTCTCTTAGTGGAGGGCCCCCTGGTGCAGGCACCTCTCCATTTAGTCTCTTAGTGGAGGGCCCCCTGGTGCAGGCACCTCTCCATTTAGTCTCTTAGTGGAGGGCCCCATGGTGCAGATACCTCTACCTGAGTCTCTTTGTGGAGGGCCCCATGGTGCAGATACCTCTCCCTGAGTTTCTTAGTGGAGGGCCCCATGGTGCAGATACCTCTCCCTGAGTTTCTTAGTGGAGGGCCCCATGGTGCAGATACCTCTCCCTGAGTTTCTTAGTGGAGGGCCCCCTGGTGCAGATACCTCTCCCTGAGTTTCTTAGTGGAGGGCCCCATGGTGCAGATACCTCTCCCTGAGTTTCTTAGTGGAGGGCCCCATGGTGCAGATACCTCTCCCTGAGTTTCTTAGTGGAGGGCCCCCTGGTGCAGATATCTCTCCCTTTCAGTTCCTGAGTGGAGTGCCACACCTCTTTCTCTGGGCCTCCTGGTTTGTGGTAGGCAAGGCTGCAGGATAGTGAGACTTTGCCACCCACCACCACCCACCCCCACACACCTCGGTCCCAGCTGTTAAGCCCTGCTCTCCCACACAGACTGGCCTAGTCTCCCTGGCAGGAAGCCGGCGGCTTTCACTGGAGCGTGACTGAACCGCTACAGACGTCACCGTTGTGCAGAGAGGCACAGAGTCGCCGACAAAGTCCCGTCCAGTTAGTCCCTTCATTTAAAGGCCACACAAGCGTGCTAGTGAGAAAACAGGCCCACACAAGTAACTCTTACCCTTTTAAACTGCATCATTAACCTTTGCCCACTGCGTATGGTTTCGCCATTAACCATTACTCACCGTGGAACAGGTGTGACCTCAACTCAACTGATCAGTTGTCTTTCGCTAATCCTACCCAGTGATTGGTCTGCTACTTACTGTGTGCTGAGAAAGCTGATCCCAGCTGATCGGTTGCCTGTGCCCACAGCAGTAGTAGCTGAATCACGACCGATTCTTAGCTCCCCTTTTCAGAGCGTAAACTGACCCCATGACCGTATTCATTTTAGCATAAAGTCTTTTAGTTTTAGCAGAACGTCTCTTAGTTTTAGCAGAGTGTTAGTGTTAGTCGCTTGAAAAGTCCCTGCAGCAGAACAGAAGCCGACAGTGGGGATGGGTTGCCCACGTGATTGATTATCTGCCCCCCCCCCCTTTTTTTTTCGAGCTGAAATCTGATCCTTGTTTTGGCACCTGTCAATTGAGCAGTGACACTCTATTGGTTGGCCGTCAGCAGCGGCCGGAAGCAGACCTTGTGATTGGCCGCCTCTCGCCTCTCCTCTTGCAGCAGTAGAAGTTGCCGCCGCTGAAGATGTCTGACAATGGGGAAGTGGAGGACAAGCCGCCGGCGCCACCAATGAGGAACACCAGCACCATGATCGGGGCCAGCGGCAAGGACACGGGGCCCCTCAACCACGGCTCCAAGCCCCTGCCCCCCAACCCCGAAGACAAGAAGAAGAAGGATCGCTCCATCCGCTCTATACTCACCGGGGGAGGGGACAAAAGTGAGTATGGGGGGGCTGGAGTTGGCAGATAGATGGGGTGCTGTGATACACAAATCTGGAGTTCGGCACATTTCAGGATATGACGGCGTATAATGTTACCCTGCATGTTGTCATGTATTATCATGTAGTGCACACAGGGTCTGTCTGTCTGTCTGCTCTGGTTCCTCCTGTAATTGACCTCTCTCCTATTTCAGTTTTCTGATCACCACCAGGTTTTGATTTACAGGGAAACGGGAGGGAGATGCAGAAGTTTAGCCAGAGAAGAAGTTTGTTGTTTGTCCTGGTTTTGGAGTGAATGAGAACAGGTTATTTTAACATAACGGCTCTCGCCCGATATTCACAGTGGAATATAATGGCAGGTTAAACCCCTGGTACCCAGCTGAGCCTTGGTCATTATGAGCAGAGAGTAGCAGTCAGTGACCTGTGGCGCTCACCAGGAGAAAGGACTCTGAGTCAGAGGTAGCAGCGGGGGGAATGGGGGCTATACCGTCCTCATGTAACCATGACTGACATGGAGGAGCATACAGTGTTAGGCTGGAGAAGATGACAGTATTTACACACTGCAGAGCCCCTCTGTTCCACTGACTCCACGGTAACCAGTCCTGCAGCCAATAGGCTCTCTTATTGCCTGTGATGTCACAAACAATGACTTCCATGAATAACAACATGCTTTCTTTCTCTCTCTCTCTCTCTCTCTCTCTCTCTCTCACTCTCTCCATCTGGAGTTCTTATGCTGGGAACTGCCAGACAGCAACAATACAAAGCTTGCTCTCTTTACAAATATTTTCAAAGAAGGGATAAGGGAGGCAGAGTGCTGCAACTGCCTCTGTAGGGAAAGAATTGTCTTTTTTTCTTGCCGTCTTTCTTCACCACCAGTTGGAAGGCACACACGCACTCCCTCCCTCTCTCTCTCTCCCTCTCTTCTCTATATATCTCCCTCCCTCTCTCTTTCCTGTGATTAATGTGGGAAGTCTTTAGGCCCAAGCTGCATTGGTACTTGCCATCACTAATCCCTGTTTCCCGAGTCACCTCTGCTGAATACTCCAATAAGGCTTCTGCGTGTAGGTCATGTGACCCCTGGCCTTCCATTCATAGTGTTAATGCTTCATTAACACTTCACTTCTCCCTGCGAGATACTGTAAGGCCTCTGGAAAAATTTGATAGAAAAACTGTATGGAGGTTTTCTATCCTCGCTGAGGTTGTGTACACGATGATCTTGTCCTTTCATTATTGTCTTATCTTCAAGAACATTGGGCCTCATTGGCATTTTGTACACTATTTCTGCAACTAAATTATGCAGCATCGCATTAGCTGTTATTGCAGTGGAATATTGCTCTACATTAGCTATGAGCATAAACCTGATCTCCATCACCACATCGCTGAAAATTAAGCCTAAGTGTTATATTGATTGTTAATATCATATGCGATGTTATCTTTAAATATTAAAACAAGCAAATTACGTAATCCCCTGCTTTCTCATCGAGCACTATGTCTGCTCAATGTACAACCTACCTCATGTAACACGTTCTTTCAATCTGTTTTTCTCTTTCTCTTCCTCTCTCCCTCGTTTCTCCCCCCTTCCCTCGCAGCTAACAAGAAGAAGGAGAGGCCAGAGATCTCGCTGCCGTCTGACTTTGAGCACACCATCCACGTGGGCTTCGATGCCGTCACCGGAGAGTTCACGGTGAGTGGGCAGAGCTTAGCTGACCCGTGGCCCCTGTGCAGCCAGAGGGAGAGAGAGTAGAACATTCCGGTCCGGTCCGGTCGGTTAGTCTGTTCAAATACGCTCAGGGAATCTCTGTTTAGAGGTCAGTGTCACGCTGATGCACTGCATTTTAAAAGCTTCTTTTAACAAAACAAAATCCAGTTTTCCCTCAATAATGAGCTGTAATTGGTGCCTGGAGCCAGTCGTGTGTTTGTTAGGAACACCCTGCCGGAGTTATTGAGTAATATAAATTACTTAAGTGAATTGGTCCCTAAGGTGACCTATCCCAGAATTCTCCTCTGCCCTGGCTATGCCCTCAGTCCTGGACTCGGGTCACCTGCTTCTCAGAGTCACAACGACTCTTCTCTCATTACAGAACACTAAGCCCCTCACGCTCTCCCAGATTAATACTATCACCGTCCTAGACTGCAACGGTTCTCCTGACAGCTGCTGCTGCAGTGACCTGTGTCTTGGGCCTGTACATGTGTGTGTGTATCTGCGTGCACACTGATTGTGGCGGCCAGTGCATTGTACAGTTAAGGCAAGGTTATACATAGGCAGGGGAATGACTCTGGTCTGAGCTTCGATTGCCATTGGCTGGGGGCTCTGCATGTTGTAATGATGTCAGAAAAGATTAACACGTTTGTGTGTGTGTGTGTGTGTGTCTGACCTGTGTTTGTCTGTCTCTGTGAGAGAGTATGTGTCTGTGAGTGAGGGAAGAGAGATGGATGGATGGATTGATGTATGTGAATGAGGGAGAGATCTGTGCTGATGAAGGAGAAATTACATGAAAGGAGAGTAGAGTGAGAGTCAGAGAAAGACGTACTGAGATCTGTGACCCATTTCTCCGACTACTGCAGCGGAGCGGCCTGACATCCGCGGACAGCCTCTCTCCTCCCCTCGCTCTGACCCCTTCACCCTCCCTCCTCTTTCTCCTCTTCCTCTTCCTCCTGGTCTGAGCTTGATCCATGTGTTTGCGTATGTAGGGCATGCCGGAGCAGTGGGCGCGGCTCCTCCAGACATCCAACATCACCAAACTGGAGCAGAAGAAGAACCCGCAGGCCGTGCTGGACGTCCTGAAGTTCTACGACTCCAAAGAGATCTCCAACAGCCAGAAGTACATGAGCTTCACAGGTGAGACCAGAATCTCTAACATCCTTAAGTTCTACGACTCCATAGCGACCTCCAACAGCTGGAAGTACATGAGCTTCACAGGTGAGACCAGAATTCACAGGTAGAGAAAATGCATCTGTGAGTCCAGCAGTTAGATAGTACACAAGAATAAGACGGTGAGGGACGCACTCGGGACAAGTGAGTAGACTGTTGCTCGAGAGGGCCATGGGTTTTAATCTTAAATTGTTGTATCCTTATAGGCTTATTACATCATATGTTTAAGGTGAGACACAGCTGTTTAAAAACACAATGTTGAATGTGTAAAGAGGCTCCAGATGTCAAGAATTGCAGTTACTTCAAAGGCAAGGCTAATTATAGGTTTGCTTTATTCTTTTGTTTCAACTTCTGAAGGTGTGTCTTTTGTTGAGAAAGGGTTGGTGAAAATGGTTCACAGGGAACCAAAAATGGTTCTTTTATAATAAGGTGATTTATTTTCATCCACAGATAAAACCTCAGACAGCTACAACTCTTCAAATACTTCAGTAAGTGTTACCTATAATTCAGCTCTTGCATAATTAATTCTCTCTGCGCTCTGTGAGAGAAGTGGTGGGGCTGTTGGGTGGCTCACCCTGTGGAGACACTGCCCCTTTTATCCAGATGCGCCGGCCGCATGGCCTGGTGTTCCAATCCAGATTACCAGCACTGACTGTGACTGGCCTCACCTCAGGGAGGTGCATAGCTAAGCTGTAGTGCCATCCGAGGAGAGACGTGGATGTACAGCCTCTCTACAGCAGGTGCGATAGAGGCTGTTGCAGTAGGTGTGCTGGAGACATGGAGGCTGTACTAGATGTTGCTGTAGGTGTGTTGGAGACATGGAGGCTGTACTAGATGTTGCTGTAGGTGTGTTGGGGACATGGAGTCTGCACTAGATGTTGCAGTAGATGTGTTGGAGACATGGAGGCTGTACTAGATGTTGCAGTAGGTGTGTTGGAGACATGGAGGTTGTACTAGATGTTGCGGTAGGTGTGTTGGAGACATGGAGGCTGTACTAGATGTTGCAGTAGATGTGTTGGAGACATGGAGGTTGTACTAGATGTTGCGGTAGGTGTGTTGGAGACAGTACTAGATGTTGCAGTAGATGTGCGGACAGTTTTTTTTTTTTTGCATTTGGCTGTTGGCCAGGGCAGCCTCTTCCTAAAGCCATTGGCCCTGAGCTCAGTGGGTGAGTCTGTTGTGGTCCCCAGAGGTTGGGGCGCGACTGTGTGGCTCTCATTCCAGGTCCAAGAAGAGAGGAGGAGGTAGAAGAGAGGATAGGGAATCCGACAGAGGAGAGGAGGTGGGAGAAGAGAGAAGTATGAGTAGGACAGAGAAGAGAGGACAGGAACAGAGGCAGTGGTAGCTGAGGTGTTTTTAAGTTTGTACACGGTGGCATATTGCTGCCAGGGACTGGCAGCCGGTTAGTATTCCTCGCTGGCTCTGTCAGTCCTTGAGCTGTACCCTTTCTCCCTCTCCGCACTGTGAATCAGCATCTTTCTGCTCTTTTACGCTCCGGTGTCTGAGGGAGGGGATGGCTGACACGCAGCCCGGCCTGTGTGAGCTCCGAGCCGCTCTGACCGACGCCGTACATGCCGCTCTGCCGGACGTTCTCCGCTACGGGCCGCGGAAATGATCGGGATAGGTTTGGTTTGGATCCACGTGATGACGTCGGGGATAACCGCTAACCCCGCTTCCTCTTCCCGCGGCACGCAGAACTTGAAGGCTGTGTCCGAGACCCCTGCCGTGGCCACCGTATCCGAGGACGACGACGAAGACGAGGCCACCCCGCCACCGGTGATCGCCCCCAGACCGGAGCACACCAAATCGGTGAGGGTCCCCTGCAACCACAATCACTCACCGTTTCTTTCTGTCTCTCCATCTCTCTCTCTCTCTGTCAACTGCCTCCCTCTGTCTCTTAATTTGACTATTTTTTTGTCTCCCTCATTTTCATTCTGTTTATTCTGTCTATTAAAGTCTGTTATTTCTCTCCATCTGTGTTGCTGTCTCTGTTTTTGTTTAGTCATTCTCTACTTTTTTTTTTTCTTCTATTGGCTAAATTCCCAACCTCCCTCTCTCAACCTGCTACCTAATCATCTCCCATTTTACTTGGCTAAAAATTGTTCTCTCCAAGCTGATGTGTGGTGAGCGCTCTGGCACAAAAATGGCTGCCAGGTGGGAGGTGGTTGAGGAGATTTTCCCACACATCGCTGTAAAGCGCTTTATAAATGCAAGGAATTATTATTATTATTTACGTGTTTATTTCTTTTTCTTTTTAATATTTATATTTCTGTCCCCTTTTTTCTCTGTCTTATCATTTAATTCCCTATCTTATCATACTTCATCCCTCCTTTTCCCTACTTCTACCTCTCTCTCTCTTTCTCTGTCCCTCTATCTCTCTCTCCCTCTCCACTTTTGGTCTTTAGTCCCAGCCCTGTATCTGCGCTGGGCTTTGCGTTCACTTTGACTCGGCACACGCCGTGGTGCTTGATAACCCGTCCTCCTTGTGAGGCACAGTGGCTAATGTGCTCCGGTATCATCGCGCGTTGAAGTGCTGGAAAGGTATGAACAGAGAGTCCAGTGATATTGGCTCACGTTGCCGTGACTCGTTATGTACTTCCTGCTCCTCCTTTGTCAGTGACTTGCGAGCGGTCGCGCCCGTGGGCCTTGATGTAACGACAGGAGCACTCGTACATGATTAAAGCATTCCTCACCGCGCTGCCGTAGCGTAGCGGCTGACAGGTGCGGGAGCTTTCCGCGAGATCTGAGAGCGTTTGGGAACGGCGTGGATTGGAGTAGAGGTAGATGGCAGATGTGGTGTGTGTGTGTGTGTGTGTGTGTGTGTGAGTGTGAGTGTGTGTGTGGGGGGGGTTAGATGCTCATTAGCGGGTCCTCAGAGTCTCTGATGTGTGGAAGCCTGAATAGGGAGGCTGATGATTGGCTCAAAGCCCCCCCCCCCCCCAATCCCAAATGGGGATGCTGAGGCTCAGCTCAGACGCCCCCTCACACCCCACCCCCCTGCCTGACAGTGCCGTGATGTGCTCACGTCTGTGATCTCGGTGTTCAGCCTGTACCAGCCTGGCTTGTGTGGCTACAGGCTTTTTAACACACTTCACGGGACGTGAACTCAAGAGGCCGTGTGACTGGTGTGCCTTCCACACCACAGGTGCATTTTCACTGGCCTTTTTAGTATTTATTTATGCATTTAATTACTTTTTTGTATTTTCCCCACTCCCTTTTGTTAAATTTTGAAAGCCAGTACCCGTGGACTTGCCCCAAAATGTTGTGCGGTATAGGTTTATGGTATTGGACACAATGATAATCATAGCTGCCCACAATTAATTCCTGCTGATGAATTTGCTACTGGAGCCCTGTGAAGGATGACAGGCTGAGGCTATATATGTATGTGTGTGTGTGTGCGTGCATGTGCGTGTGTTGTGTATGTTGTGAAGGCACACGTGCATGTGTGTTGCGTGTGTGTCTGTTGCGTATGTGTGTTGTTTCAGCGCATGTGTGGGTGTGTGTATGTGTGTTGTGGGCACGTGTGTACGTGTTTTTTTTTTTGACACGTCCTCTGGTCTCCCACTTAAAACAGTTGGAGCTGTGTTTCCTAATTCTTTGCTGTGACTTTCAAATCTCTTTGCCCTGCTGCCATAAAGTATGCTCGTAAAATGTCACATCGGAGGCCTGATTTGAATCAGCTTGGCTATCCTCAAATTATGCGATCAAATTATTATTTTAGAGGCCAGCCTGGACGACCAGGGATTTTATTTATTTTTTTAATGAGAAAACAAAGTCCCTTGGGTTGTACTGCAGACAGACGAGCAGTGTTTTTCCCCTCGCATTTTAAAACCAAATTGGCTCAACATTCTCTCTGTTCCGTCACATAAATAGAAATAATTATCTTATCGGTGCTTCACACATCTCCTCCAGTCGCTAAAAAGCCGTTTGAAGTAACTGGTCTTAATTTAGGCGCCGCGCAAAAATGTCGCCTTTATGTGTTAGCTGAGATTAATAGCACAGACATTGTACCTAACCGCATTAAAGGTGCGTGTGGATCAGCTGCTCGCGAGTCACCACACGACAGGACCTTGCTCTCAAGCAGCAGTCCTAGAGGGAAGCCTGAGGAAAAAGTGTTCCTTCTTTCGCTGTTCTCCGCCCGGAGACTCACGCCGCGGCTGGCCGAGTCCAGCTCCCCGCGCGAAAAGGGCCGCTGCGTTCGATCCTCGCGCCAGGACGCGTTTCTCAGTTTTTACTGGATGACGACTTGAGCCAGCTCTCGTCTTCTCTGAAGAGGCCTCTCTCATCCTGGCATGCCTGCCAGTGTCATTTAACAAGTGAGCAAACGGGACTTAATCCAGCCAGAAACGCTAACGGATAAAAACAAAACCGCGGTGGGGCAAACCGGTGGCACGAGTGTCCACAGTGGGGGGGCTGGATTGAGCGTTTCCCAACATGCACCAGGCCTCTGTTCACCCACTGAGCTCTTTCTGCTGCTATCCATTTTTAACCGCCGTAATTGCCGTGACAACGTCACGTAAAGCACACCTGACCTCAAGCGTGTCTTTTGCCCCCCAATCCTAACAGATATACACCCGCTCTGTGATCGAGCCCCTCCCTGCGCCGCCCCCCACCAAAGATGCTGCCACCTCGCCCATCTCACCCCCAGCAGAGAGCGGTAGCAGTAGCCCCACCCCCTCTGCCACCTTACCACGTGCCACTGACAAGACCCGGAAGAAGACCAAGATGTCTGACGAGGAGATCCTAGAGAAGCTACGTGAGTGTTTCCCTCCCTCTCTGCCGGTGACAGGTGGTCATGTGCTCAAGTCCCCATGAAGACAGTGCCTGTCTCCACATTTTTTACTGACATTTGTTTTTTCAGGTTTTTAATGAAAGGACTGCATGAGCAGCCGTAATGCAGGGGTGGGGAATATTTAATCCGCAAAGGGCCGGTGTGGGCACAGGTTTTTGTTTTAGCCCAGCACTAAGACACCTGATTCTACTTATCAAGGTATTGATTGAAGACCATGATTAGTTAATTAGTTGAATCAGGTGTCTTAGTGCTGGGCTAAATCAAAAACCTGCACCCACACCGGCCCTTTTCAGATAAGATTCCCCAACCCTTAATGGGTTATGTCATTGTGTATTTGAGGTTTGAAATATTGGGTTATTTTAATTTATTAGCTATTTTTACTTCAGTCTAGACAGGGGATTAACATGTAAATTTTATTTTATTTTTTTGTGGGGGGGGGGGGCAACACCATGTTTGCAACATACAGATATATAAATATTAATATTTCATATGCAGTACTTTAAATCTGTATCTTGTCAAATGCTCTACGCTACAGATGTGCTAAGGTCGCCCTCTACTGGTAAGAAAGTGATGGTGTCAGACCGACACGTTCCTTCTGTCCTTTTTCCTCTCGTCTTTGTCACTCGTGGGCGTGGCCTGATCTCTGACATTGGGTTCCCTTCCCTGTAAAGTTTCATGAAGTTTCCACAGTTACCGAGTGACATCTTGGAACAGTGGAGGGGTTTGACAGAAACTTTATTCATGTTCTGTCAACTGTGTGTGTGTGTGTGTGTGTGTGTGTGTGTGTGTCTTTCCCTTGACCGTGAGAGGTTTACATTCTGCTCTTGACCAGCATGTACCTTACGTGACCATGGTCTGACCGTGGCCACGCCGCAGAAGTAAATGAGATTTCTCCCTTCTCTGGAGTGCGTTTTCCTCACAGCCAAGCCGCCCGCCTCTCTCTCTCTCTGCTCCATCTCAACACCGTCTGCTCCCTCTGGTGCTTGCAGCTACAGGGACAGTACTATCTATCTGCATCACAGAGATTATTCATATACATCAGGCACCACTCACCGTTTTTGAATGCCACAGTTGAAATTACTGTAGGTTTTGATGACAGTATTTCTCTGAACACGACGCATCGCTGTCAGGTTTTACTGATTAAAATCCTTGCCGACTAAAACCAATTTCACTGGCTTTATTAATTTAAAAGTGTTCTAGTTATTGCTCCCCTGAACTGCAGCCAAATTGATGGCGCGGATGGTATTGGCAGGCCTTGGCTGCTGTTTATTCAGATCTCTCTCTCTCTCTCTCTCTCCCTCCTGTCACTCATCAGAGGGTAAAGAGGAAGTTCCCGCCCCCCTCCTCAGGCTGTTTGCCCAGTGTGTGTCCCCTTCTATGATCTCTAGTGTGTCTGAACCCCAGAACCCCGCCCCTCTCTTTCGGCTAAGCCCCGCCTCTCGCCGTCTCTTACAGGGAGCATTGTCAGCGTGGGTGACCCCAAGAAGAAGTACACGCGATTCGAGAAGATCGGCCAAGGGTACGGCTCACCCCGTTGTATTGCATAGCTCATCTGTGTTCCAGAGTGTAATTTAATATATCAAACCAGAAATTAAATACAACCTTATCTGAATATGACATGATGTTATCATCGTGTCCTTTCTCTATTTTAATAAATGTGAAGTAGACCACATGACTCCTGAGAGGAGATAATAAATCAGACATTTTCTACTACTATGAAGGAAATGTATTACTGAATATCACCTTATTAATACTGCAGCTCAAATTAACTTTGCAGTGGCAATAAGGTGCCGTTTGTGTTCATGGAACATCATACAGTGTTTGATTGGTCAATCTCTCTCTGGCCCCGCCCCCTTTCTCTCTCTCATCAGGGCATCTGGAACAGTGTACACAGCCATAGACATTGCTACTGGACAGGAGGTAAAGCAGTCTGCCTCAGCTCTGTTATGTCCGTAACGGACAGAGAAGTGTTGTAGGACGGCCTTCTGTAAAGCCCAGTTGCACAGGAGACAGACAGAGTTGTGCACCAGACCTTCATTTCAATGCAGTTTGGCAAAGTTTGACGGTGCCCAACTCAAACTTCACACTTGATAACTAAGCTGTAATGTTGAAGTGTCGTTCCCAGACAGCTCGGGTAGGGGAAACATACATTTGAAAACGGCCAATTATAGCCGACTGAAATCTTTTTAAGACGTTTCAGTCACAACAGGTGCCCACTGCTGGCCGCTATTGAAACTTAGCAGAAAGTCGCACACTCTCTGCTCCCGTAATTTATTTCCAATGTGATATAAGAAAAAGAACCAACGTTTTGGCACACCAGTGGAAATATATTACGGGAGCAGACAGTGTGCAACTTTTTTTCTTTATTCAAATTTATGAGTTTTCTCCAGCTTGTCTGCACCTCGTTAAAGTTTTTTTGGGTGTGCGTCTCCAACTCTTACATTTTAAAAATGACCGGAATGCTGGAGAGGGAGATGCTCTGCTATTTGACGTAAAGGCCATGGCTGCCCCATGTTTATGTTTCTGTCTCTACAGCGAGGCCTGGGGAAACGGATTTAATGGGATGATGTGTGCAGTGTCTGGTTCATACGTCTGTCTCTGGGGCCTTGTATGGAGAGTGCGGTCAGACCCTCTGACAGCTCTCTTAGTTTCTCTTAAATACGTGCTGTTACTGAACCACACAGCATAGGTATAAATGGCCACTGATTCTGAAGCTTATGCTGGTTTATATTGCGGTAGTGTCTTATCCATGCCTGGTGGATTTATTTAAACTGTCTCGGTACTCTAATAACAGATTAATCCACATTACCATCAAAGCACACTACAGGCTTAATGACCGTCGTGTTAAGTAGTTAATTAAACACCTGCAGCAAGTGGTTAATATTTAACTGTTTAACACTTTATCAGAGCATTATCCACTCAAGGGCTTTTGTGGTCAAATTAAAAGCTGTTTTTTTGCTCAGATCAAGATGACCACCTAGACATTGCCTGTAGCCCAAGAGTAAGGTTTTCCTGGCAGAAATATAAAAAATAGGCTACATTTTGGGCCTGTTCTTTCTCCTCCTCCATGTGTATCTCTTCACAGCCTCCCACAGCTCCTGTAAATAGACCAGCAGCAGCCGTAATGCTAATGAAAAGATAATAGGATGCTAAACCCTTGAAAAATAATGTAAAAATCACCAGGAACCTCTGCAGTGCACAAGCTGATGATGTTGATGAGACTCGTTAGGCCGCACAGCCAGGAAGGGACTCCTGTGGCATTCAAATGCGTTTCACACCAGCTTGTCTACTAAGCAACAATTAATAAATATGTACTACAGAGCAGGATTACTGAGTTAGCTGGATAACTGCGCTGAGTAAAACCCAGAAGCCTCCCAAATCTGGAACATGGACTGAAGTAAAAAGAGCTGTTCTGGGTTTTACTCAGTGCAGTTATCCTGCTAACTCAGTAATCCTGCTTTGTATTATACCCCCCAGTACTATCCAATATATTCTACACCAGCCTTGCTGTCACCACATGAGTTACAATGGCTGACTTCTACCCTACCAAGGGGAGGAATCCATCAATAGGCTTGTGGGCCAGCCTAAACCACAGCACACTGCAGTGGAAACGCAACGTTACCATAACGACAAATGACCCCAGTGTAGACCCTCTGAGACCCTCTCTCCTCAGTTTAAAGTGAGTTTAACTTGGTTAAACAGCTTCCTGAGTCTTCCTGTGTATTATCACATTGTGTTAAAGCACCACCTACTGGCATCCATTACACTGTAATGGCGCTGTTTGCGTTCGCTGTTCACGGCCTGCGTAAGCGTTACATTAGAAAGCAGGCTGAGGGATATTGGTGAGCACCACATGGGTTTGCTTGGGTCTGCTACGTGTGTTGCCGCGCGCGGTATTGATAACTGAGCTGTAGGCGAGCAGAGCGGGACGCTGATTCAATACGAGCGTCGCAGGTGATGGCGCGATGCTAGGCAGGCAGCCACCGCCCTGCTCAGATGCAAGGTCATTCTGAACCGAGGCACTGGGCCTGTGTACACGCACTGCATAACTGGGCCTGTGTACACGCACTGCATAACTGGGCCTGTGTACACGCACTGCATAGCTGGGCCTGTGTACACGCCCTGCATCGCTGGGCCTGTGTACACACACTGCATAACTGGGCCTCTGTACACGCCCTGCATCGCTGGGCCTGTGTACACGCCCTGCATCACTGAGCCTGTGTACACGCACTGCATAACTGGGCCTGTGTACACGCCCTGCATCGCTGGGCCTGTGTACAAGCACTGCATAACTGGGCCTGTGTACACACCCTGCATGCTGAGCCTGTGTATACGCACTGCATAACTGGGCCTGTGTACACGCCCTGCATCGCTGGGCCTGTGTACACGCACTGCATAACTGGGCCTGTGTACACGCCCTGCATCGCTGGGCCTGTGTACACGCACTGCATAACTGGGCCTGTGTACACGCACTGCATCGCTGGGCCTGTGTACACGCACTGCATAACTGGGCCTGTGTACACGCACTGCATCGCTGGGCCTGTGTACAAGCACTGCATAACTGGGCCTGTGTACACGCCCTGCACGTGGGGAGTTTTCTCCGAAATTCGCTCCGGATTGGTGACTCCCTCTCGATGTCCATGTCTTTTCCAGGTCGCCATCAAACAAATGAACCTTCAGCAGCAGCCAAAGAAGGAGCTGATCATTAATGAGATCCTGGTGATGAGGGAAAACAAGAACCCCAACATTGTAAATTACTTAGACAGGTGAGTCAGTGAGTGATTACTTAGACAGGTGAGTGAGTGAGTGAGTGATTACTTAGACAGGTGAGTGAGTGAGTGATTACTTAGACAGGTGAGTGAGTGATTACTTAGACAGGTGAGCGAGTGAGTGAGTGATTACTTAGACAGGTGAGTGAGTGAGTGAGTGAGTACTTAGACAGGTGAGTGAGTGAGTGAGTGAGTACTTAGACAGGTGAGTGAGTGAGTCAGTGAGTGATTACTTAGACAGGTGAGTCAGTGAGTGAGACGAGCGGAAGGCCCACAGAAGCCTGTACAGTGAATCTCTACAGGGTGTTCTGTTAGAAATGTGACGTTCGGTTGCCCCATGAACTGCAAACAGAAAAAGAATATTTAAGTCAGTGCCGTACACATTTTGGAATTGTGTACGGCGCTGACGGCGCCTTTTTCACAGTTTAGCGATGTCTTTTTTTGTCTGTTATTACTTGGCTTGGGCAGAGAGTAATGATATTATTAATAGCCAATGTGCCCTCTGGGGTATTTCAGTCCTCCTGTGTGTACGATGGTTGTAATAAGGACGATACATTTATGCTGTGCACAGTGGTTTTTCCTCAGTTGCTTGGAGCATTTTTTGAAACGGTGTTAATTTGGAGAAATTTTTTGCTTTCTTTTTCAGAACAACTACGTAATAATACGTAATATACAAAAATCTTTGATCAGTGCGACAAAATAAAAATGAAAGTAAGAGTTCTCTTTTAAAATATTGTGTCAAATTAAAAACATTTAATTGTTGGTTGGGCTGTCCTCTTGAGGGGGGCGGGGGGCTGTCCACCCACTGTTCCAGTGCATGGATAGACCCCACAGTCTGGTATCAAATCTGGACTATGCCAGTCTGGCTGTGGCCGGCAGCATCACAGGGCTATGGACAATTGGTGCTAGTATTGCCCCAGGACAGGGAGTTTCAGGTCAGCCAGGATAACAGTATCTAATCATGGACCAGCGACCCCTGCTGGTCGATTGGGTGTATGCGATCCCGCCTGTTGAGCTGCAGCAGTCCTCTGACTCATAGCTGAGTGAGCTCCACGTGAAAACTGAGGTGTGATGAGAAGCAGCGGCTGACATCACTTACGGCAAAGCGGAGCACATGACTTCCTGAAGCAACCGTGGAGGTGGCAGCAGTGAGCACTGACTTCCTGGAGGTGGCAGCAGTGAGCGCTAGTGAATACAAACGGCCGTTCTTAATTGGAGGGGAAGAAGGAGAAGTGACAAAAACATTAATTTGCAGTCATTTAATCCTGGCTATGAGATTTTAAACTAAGGCTATCTGAAGGTCTATTGATTAATGTCTCTTTAGTCATTTATGTCTGGCCATAAATTTTCATCCATATCAGAAATATATTCTCTGGCCAAACAGCATGGACAATAACGTGTTGTGTGTTGGGTCTATACCTGGCAGGCCTCAGCACTGATATAATCAGAAACCACTCCCATGGCCTGTGGAATAGAAGGCCAACCTGCATAAAGGAACAATGATTATGAACAGTATTACTCGGTAGTGGACAGGTGAATGTGGTAGACTATCGATAATGTGTGTGGTTTTGACAGAACTGTTCTCATATATGCGCACTGTGATAGGAGCTCACATTGTCCCACATTATGACAGTTACTCTAACTTTGCCCCTCTAGCATAGCTTCAATGAGCAGCTTAGAAAATGTGCTTGACAGTCTGCAATGTAAGGGCCTATACCCGCATTGCGATGCACATTATAACTCAGTTTGTCCGTATGACTGCACGCATTCTGTTCATGGTTTTTGATCCACAATAATGATCCTCTGATGTCATGTCTTTTGAATAATTTGATACCTCTCCCCACCTTTCCCCTTTGGTACTGTTGTATCAAGCCAATAAGTTTGCATGATACAAGTTGCATGTTATGTATTTAATATATGTATTTACTCTATGAAAATATAGTGTGTTATGTCAGCCATGTTTTCCGCGAGAGTGATTCACTGTCAGAACTGTCAGAACCTGGTGTTAACAGAATAATGATGAAAATGAATGTGGCAGAGTTTAAGGTGCTGTCTTGTTTCCATAGTTACCTGGTTGGGGATGAGCTGTGGGTGGTGATGGAGTACTTGGCTGGTGGCTCTTTGACGGATGTTGTGACGGAGACCTGCATGGATGAAGCACAGATCGCCGCAGTGTGCCGTGAAGTGAGTCTTCTTCTTAATTAGACGGCAGTTGGTCCCGTGGTGCAGCTCCAAACTAGGGCACAAAGAAGAACATTCTAACAAGGCACATGGTGGAGCTCCATTACAGGGCTCACAGTTGTGTTCTATGTCCATGGTCACTGGATCTCGATATGAGGGCCCACAGCAGAGATTCACGAGGCCCACGGCAGAGCTCTACATGAGGCCCACGGCAGAGCTCCACATGAGGCCCACAGCAGAGATTCACATGAGGCCCATGGCAGAGCTCCACATGAGGCCCACAGCAGAGCTCCACATGGGGCTCAGTGGTAGACCTCCACATCTCCACAGTCCATGGTAGAACCCCTTATGAGGGCCCAAGGTGGAGCTGTTTATCTGAGTTCTAGTTCTATTTTAAAATCAGCAGAAAATCAGCAAGGTAACGTCTGGCAAATATCCATTGTGTCTGTGTGAGGCTGTTTTTAGTGTGACTGTGCGACAGTGTGTAGGAGTATATTGTCTTTTGTAATGAGTACATATTTAAAAGTTTACGTTCCCTTTCCCTCCATCTAAGTGTCTACAAGCACTGGAGTTCCTGCATTCAAACCAGGTGATACATCGAGATATTAAAAGTGACAACATCTTGTTGGGCATGGATGGCTCCGTCAAGCTCAGTGAGTACACTTCCTGTTCTGCTCAGAGGTTGGGGGGGAGGGGCTTAATTCAGGGACCTATGAGAACTATGATTTGTGATATGCAGTATGGTCTCTGCCTGTCGGCCATAAGTTATGTTTGTCACCATCACAAAACGTTTTATTTTTGTATCTATTCTAACTGTGATAAAGTCTTAATGTCATCCTGAACAATTTTTAAGTGTGCTCATTAAACCTTGTATATTTAGGGATATTTGTCTTGTATTTAATATATCAAATGAAATCAATTAATAAATCTAGACAGTACTTTATATATTTTGTCATCCATCTCTTGACCATTCAGTGAAACATAGTTAATATGCAGGCTTTTCCCCTGTTAGTAATACAATCTGAGCATAATCCCCAAGTCCATGAAAGTCTTGCTTTGTTTTTTTTTTTCCCCCACAAGGTTAATCTGTTTCTGAATTTGTCTCTTATCTGACTTTTAAATATATCCGTGGATCGGCAGCAGATATGTTGTGTTTATTGAAGGTAGTTCTACATTGTAGACAGCAGGGGGCAGCATTGAAACATGCTGTGTGTACAGTACTACTTAACATTTCTCCCTCCGGTCTTTTATTTGCTCCCCTTTCCCTGAAACAATAACATATTTTCCACAGAATGTAGGAATCACACATTTTAATAAGGGAAATTACTGTATAATTTTAATGACTGTATGTTGCTCTGGATTAGAACTTTAGCTAAGTCATTATAATGTAATGTAATGAATTATTGATCCACCAGCGTGAGCAGCTAACCCACGCCCTGACGCCTCTCCCCCATTCCTCTCTCCTCTTCCCTCTTCCAGCTGATTTTGGGTTCTGCGCCCAGATCACCCCGGAGCAGAGCAAACGAAGCACCATGGTCGGGACGCCTTATTGGATGGCCCCGGAGGTCGTGACCCGTAAGGCCTACGGCCCCAAAGTGGACATCTGGTCCCTGGGCATCATGGCGATCGAGATGATCGAAGGGGAGCCGCCCTACCTCAACGAGAACCCGCTGCGGGTGAGGACATATCCCCCGGAAACCACACCGCTTTCACTCTTTGTACATGCAGATGTAATGAGTAATTACACTCACACTTTCTGTACTGTGATCCCATCCCGACCAGCGGTGTAATGAGGCTTTAGGGAAATGGAGGATTACAGTCGTCAGCAGGACATGCTCAGCAAAAATAATGGTGTCAGACATTAAGTTGAATGAAGTTGAAAACAAACCATTTCTGCCTTTTCATATCATTTCTCAATATTCAGAAAACGGTGACCCTTCTTGCAAGCCTGCAGTTTGTTGGGATCTCTTTGTACTTCTTTATTTTGATTTTTTTTGTAACTGGCCTGCTTGTTCTCTCGTAGGCACTGTATCTCATAGCAACCAATGGAACCCCAGAACTCCAGAACCCAGAGAAGCTGTCTGCAATATTCCGAGACTTCCTGAATCGCTGTCTGGAGATGGACGTGGAGAAGAGGGGCTCTGCCAAGGAGCTTCTGCAGGTGAGCACACCTGTGTCTGACGCCCCTGAGTCTGTCTCTTACTCCTGTCCTAGTGAGCCCCCTGCTGGTGCCCACTGGTATGGACATGGAATTTATCATTTTAAAACTCGGCAATAAAATAAAAATGATTTTTGGCATGAAATGAGGGAGCTATATTTTGCAAAGAGAACAAATTTTTTTTTGTTCTGCTTATTGTTGATAGCTGGAATTACCAGAGTGGTAGAGACACACCACGGATATTTGCAATATGCTCACAAGCTTGTGGGTTGGGAAGGTTTAAAAGAATGAGAAATTAAGAGACTTTATCTGTGCCTAACTTGCACTGCATGAAAAGAGGAGTTTCCGGAAACTTTCAGCGATTTGCCGTGTGTCATGAGCAGTAGTTTCCCGTGTCGACGTGTATATTTCCAGAAACATCTGCGCACTCCTGGGCCACGTCTGTGATCGGGGATATCCCTTTCCCATATTGACACATGCTGGCACACGGCAGGAAATGTGTCAGTTTTCGGCTTTGTGCGCTGTAACGTCCGTCCTGTTAAAAAAACGCACCTCTTCGCGCAGCGTCGCTAACATTCTCCACAAAGCCCTTTTGTGCTTTTCGAGAGAGGGTTTGTAGTGGAGGAGGAGGGGTGGGGGGGGGGGGGGTGGGGGTGTCGAATGAGGACAGAGCTGGGCGAGAGCCACCCCGTCAGCTCACGTCTTCACCTGCCATGCACAGCGTTCTTTGCTTTACTTAACGGCACACAGTTTCTGTTTCTGGAGTTTTGCAATGGCCAGTCTGGCTGTCGCTGCAGCGTTCGTCATGACCGCCATTGCGGACTCGAGAGAGTGCAAACGCGCGTACGCTCTCAGCCACCGCAGTTCATTAGTCGAGTTTGGGGAAGACGCTTGATTTGCTAAAACTTTTAGCGCAGCGCGCAACCTTTTAGCGCACCCAAAGCTAATAACACAACCAGTGATTGGTGCAAGACGAATACCGTGACCAATCATTGGTCGTGTTATAGGTTTTTGTGTGTGCTGAAATGTTTTGCACATCCTGAAGGCATCTTAGTAAATCAGGCCCTTGATCTGCAGATCGACAGTCAAACGTTCGGCCATCCGTTTGACCGGCGTGGTTCCCCGCTGTGAAATTTAAACGCTATCATCACAGACGACTGAAATCCTTGGATCCCTAAGAGATGCTCGGGCCAGTTGTGTGTTGACTTCAGGGGTGCTGGCCTCATTCGGCACTGGCACGGCTCGTATTCGACTCCAGCCCACGGGGCCCATCCACGCTCTAGAACAGTGTCTCATCCGGAAGAGCCACCTGGTAGCCCCATTTATACATGCTATTTGTGCTTTTGCAGTTCCTTCATATCAAACTGAAAACGGTTTATTTGAACATGTCCAGACCGGACAGCTGGGTCTTCTCACACAGTCAGACCTCCTGTTACTTCAGTCAGAACCAGCCCATGTTTAAGGGGGCTCCTCTTGCTGTTTTTGGGGCTACCTGTGACCATCTGCCCCTGCGTTTCCTGGTAAAACCGTGACCCAGGCTACCATGTGGCATGCACACTCCAGTGAGAGCATGCAGTCTAATGTTACCAAGCTTAACTGTCACAGGCCTCGTGGGGACTGGGGGACATTATTTAGGGACAAAGCCTTTGCCTGTGAACCTGCACTGTTACACATGTTGTACCAGCTGTCTGAGTGTATTTCTCTAATTACATTATATCACATTACCATCCCTTGGCAGACGCTTACATTACATTGTTGACTTTTAGTAGACGCTCCTATCCTGAGCAACTTACACAACCTTAACATTTTTTACATAGTATCCATTTATACAGCTGGATATATACTGAAGCAATTCAGGTTATGTACCTTGCTCAAGGGTAGGCAGTAAGGGTGAGGCAGAGCCCTACCTGGGAATCGAACCTGCAATCTTTCTGTTACAAGCCCAATTCTCTAAACAGGAGCTGTTTTCAATAGAGCGACTTATTCAAATGTGCTTTATTAAATGTGCACCTATTATAGCCGTGTATGTGACGGACCTGTCGTGTGTGATGCCGTTTCTGTGATTATGAGTAAAAGGTCAGAGCTGTAAATGTGAATGTGAATGATATGTGATGTTGTTCTTCTGCAGCACCAGTTCCTGAAAGTGGCCAAGCCCCTATCGAGCCTCACTCCCCTCATCCTGGCGGCCAAAGAGGCGGCCAAGAACAACCGCTAGCCATGGGGGGGCTTCCCCCCCCTCCCGTCCCCTGGGGGGTCCACAGGGGGCCTGTGTGACCCCCCCCCCCCCCCCCACTTTCCGGGCCTGTCCTGTGGCAGAATCGGGGACGTCACTTCAGAGGTTCCGAATGAGGACAATAGAAAATCGAACAAACTGCCGATTCCCCCCCTCCCCTCCCCTCCCCCCCCCTCCCCTCCCCTTGAAGACCCGTCCAGTGAAGAGTTTCTGTACAGTTCAGACACTGAAGACGTTCTCCTGCCTCAGCTGTAATTTTGTTTGTTTGTCATTTTATTTTATTCTTGTAGTAAAAGTGTATCTTTTTATTGTTTTTGGGGTTTTTTTGTTTGTTTTTGGGGGGGGGGGGGGGGGGGTTCGAATGTAGCCTAGTCTATCTTAATAAATTAAGTCTGGTTCTGTTGAACTGCAGTCTGAGCTTTGAAGAAAAAAAAAAAGATTTTGGTACGCATGTCAACGATTTAAAAATAATCAATAAAAAATGTCGAATATATAATAATTAAAATTGACGAAAACATAATGATAACACACAATCGATGCTTGGACAAAGTGTGATGGAGTACAAATTTAGTCATGTGGTACAAAGGTACAGTGTTATTACAATGGTACAATGTTAGTTCCAGCTGACGAACCTTAACTGTTTCTCCTGTTTCTTGTGGAAAGAACTGCAGATATGTTGGGAAGGTTGAATAATTCGTATGCCTACGACAAGGTGTTTTGTCACATCAAGTTTATAATAATTTTGAAAGCCTAAAAAAATTTGTGACCAACCACGAAGAAGCAGATTTTTTTTTATGTAGCATAAATGTACCTCTTGGCCTTAAACCATCTCACAGGTATTAGACTATATCTGGAGGGCATGACGTTGTCATATTTGCCCCCTGAGGATCCCATAGGGCCTCTGGGCAATACTATGTTTGGAGCATGGGGGATGCAATTGTTGTAATGAAAAGACTTTCATGCATATTTGAGCCATAAAAGAGAATAAAAGTCATTTTGAAATTCTTGCTGAAATGGTACAATGACTAATTGCAGGACAAATTTAACGGCTGGGGAAATCAATCAAATGCACTGTCCCTTATGTATTCTCTTAAGCATGGCTTATCTTGTCAGAGCTCAAGCACGCGGCAAAAATGCCAATGTACATTTAGCACCCTAGGGTGTTAAATGTACACCAGCAGTGTTAAATCTACACTGACATGTTTGCTGTGCATTACTGAATCATGAAGTATCATCCCACATACGAGTAGGCCATATTTTTTGGTGCACTGTAGGGAGGGAGGGGCATCTTACTGTAACGGTGGTTCATTTTCAATTGTGTGATGAATATTTTCGATCTTTTTTTTAATACAAGTTTTTGTATAGTTGTTTAAATATGAATAAGTGTGTGTGTGTGTGTGTGTGTGTGTGTGTGGGTGGCCACACGTGTGGGAAAGAGACGGGGGAGGTAGAGAGAGCGTGGGGAAAAGAGGAAGAGTAGTTTTTATCAGCTTCATGGCTGTTTCCCGTTGTACAGTATTGTCCATGTACTGTATCTGATTTCGTAGCCATCATATGATAGTGATCAAACTCTCTTATTCATTGTTGGCTTAAAACTGATGGAAGTTATTGTTTTGTGTGAGATCAGTCTCGGTTAAAGTATTTGCTCTCTTTTTAATAATTTTCTAATGGGCTTAATATCACAGTGAAACTTTCCCAAAACTATTCCGATCAAAAAATATTCAGTGTGGGCACGTCTTCATCCTCAATCAACTTCAAATTACAGTATTAATGACACTCATAATCTTAATTATGTCAATTAAATCTTAAATCTGTAACTTGCCAGAAAAAAATGTACTTCCTTTCTCCTACAACCCCCCAACCCTGAGAAAAAAATTAAAAAGAGCTTGATAGATTGACAGGCAGTAAGAAAAGAACATATTTTCATTGTTTGAAAGGTGTAAAGAAAATGGCTTCCTGCTCTGTTCTTTCCCTTGTGACTTGATGTACAGACTTTAAACTTGGAGAATCACTGCTGAATGCTTGCAAGGAAATAAACTCCTGTTCCAGCTGTAACATACCTATCTTGTTCCAGTTTTTCATCCACGTGGTCCCGTGTTTGTTTCTTAATCAGCATCTGCTACCTGTGTAACTCCACTGTCTGCATCCCTGTGACAGCAGTATTTCTTGTTTTTGTGCCAATGCTAACCGACAGAAAGACTGAGAGACTGTCCTCTTCCGTGCCCTCATTCTGTGTTGGAATATCCCTTTCCATGTGTGCAGCCTGCATTCTCTTGATCACGTTCAGGCAATAAAGGAACACATGTACAGTCATCATCATTGTGACCAGGGTGGCTGGTGGTTAAGTGTTGGGGTTCAACCAGCTGTACAGTACCTCTGAGGAAGGTCTGTGCCTCCCAGCTATACAGGAAACTGATTCATGGGGAAGTATTATATTGTTACACCACTGTAATTGTTGTAGATGCAGTGTTTTCTTGGAGATCGTTTTGTAAAGTTGTTGCTGTTCTTTTTGTTCCAACTTGTGATCCTTAATTCTTGCATTAACCCTAACTAGATTTGATATGTGTCTTATTGCTGTGTAATTCACACCAGCTGGTTAAGAACTGATTTACCGTACGTATTTAAATGGAAGTTTAACAGCATTAGAGTAGCCACTTCCATATCCATGGAGAAGTACAGTATATACTGTCTTAAAGGGACCACCATAGAGAAGTACAGTATATACTGTCTTAAAGGGACCACCATAGATAAGTACAGTATATACTGTCTTAAAGGGACCACACATTCAAATATAGAGTAGAGCTTATATTCAGTGCAATTTGCAGTAAATGTTTTGCAGGCTGCAGAATGTATCTAAAACTTTGAATGTTCAATGCGTTCATTTGGGCTCAGCATGCAGTTTCCTTGAATGTTAAACTTGTTATGTTTGAATGTTAAACTTGTTATGCAAACTGTCATTTGCATCCCAGGCAACTGTCAGAGTACTTCTGTTTCTACCTTCCACTCCACAGCCCGAATTCTGCCACCAATGTCTGTCTTCTGCAAATCATGTAAGTCTTATTGTGATACGCCAAGGTTTTATTGTGTGATTGGCTGAATTTAGTCCAGTGTGCTCAGTGCTAGCGTATGATTGGCTGAAATTACCCAGATACACACACTGGGCCTCGTGTAAACGGTGTATACGTACAAAAAATATGTGTACGACATTTTCTTCACGGATTTGTGATTTATAAAAACAAACGACATCAAATCATGCACACATTTGCACAGAGTATAACTCATGCATACACACATTTTTGAAACTGGGAGAATTGGCATACGCATCTTTTTTGTACGTATGCACCGTTTATACCCACTGTGTTTTTATGTGCTGTGTTGAATTTAGCAGCACATGTTCTGTTTTCCCCTATACATTCCTCTGGGAGGTTTCTGTCAAGGTCTCCATCGTGATCACACAGCATGTGTGAGCCTGTTATTTGATCCACAGGAGGTATCCTAAGATATTTTTTTTGCAGATACAAGACAGGAGAACAAAAATAATTTGTGAAAATCTGATGATGATTTCATCTATAATCACATGTTATGAAATGTGCTGACCACCCCCCCCCCTCTCTCTCTCTCTCTCTTTTTCTACTTTCGGTACAATGCGTTTTTCAAATTAAACCAATTATTAACGCATTTAAATCCTTAAGCTGCTCTTTTATCTTCAGGGTGAAGTAGGGGCTTCAGAATTTACAAAAAAAAGTAAATGTTTTTTTTTTTGTATTATAGCTAATTCTCAGTTATATAACACAGCATATTGCTCACTTTTTCGCTTGAGTAGTTCTAAGATTGTGAATGCACCATATGTACCCAACAGTGCCAGACCCCCCCCCCACACACACACACACACACACACACAACTTTCACTTTGGAGACTGCATGGGGAAGCCATCTTGTACCCACACCGGCTCAGAATTGATCTATTCAAGAATCACATACTGTACTATAGCAATGGCTTGTGGAGAGACGGGCTCCATGAATGAGATGATGAGAAACATTCACAGGAAGCCTTTAAAAACAGGGTGTGCCCTACCGCCAACTTGTCTTCATTTGTCTTTTGTACATGGACATACCACTCTGCTCTGTGTTGCGTAGTTCACTGTCAAAGTGAATTTGAATTTGAGGGAATTATGCCTCTCTGAATGCTAGCCTATAGTGACACTTGTGTGGCAGCAGGGGAGAAAAATGCTCCAAAAAAAGTTGTTTTCAAGATAAAGGCTAGTCAGTCGATGGGTGGTAGGCTACTACAATACTTTATATCCCGGTTTATTTTATTTGAGCTGGGACATGATTCTTTATTTCAAATGTATTTTAGGCATTGTCACGATATTTACTTCATGCAGGCAGGTATTCGATGTTCTTGATTTGTGGTGGTTGAGGTGAGTTTCCCCCTCATCACTGTAAAGCGCTATATAAATGCAAGGAATTATTTGTGATTGGATCCGAGTGGATTTCAGTGAAGCTGTTATCAGTGTCCAATGTCTGAGAACTTCCCCCGACACAGGATAGGATTCAAAGGCTAGCGTTCCTGCTGACTTCACATCGGCGAGACTCACTTCTACGGGGGAATTGGCCGACGTGACGCTGACAAGGACGAACAGCGCTGGCAAACGGGAGTGAGTGGAGCGAGGGAGAGGAGAAGGTGGACCTGGACGCTCGTCTCTCTCTCACTGCTCTGCGTTTGCAGAAATGCCTGGAGACGCTCCAGCACCGTGGGAACGTAGGGAGAGGGCATCTGCTTGGTATTAAGATCAGCTAGAGCTGGTGTAGCTTAGCCGCAGCACTGCGGCGGTTTACTCAGCAAACGACTTAATCACCTGTTTTAAGCCTCCTTTGACAGCCTGAGAATATACACCACATGCTACAGTTATCTGCAAGTGCGTCAGCGCAATAAGGAGCCGGCTTGGCTTCTGCGATGCTGTTAGCTGGGAAATCAGGAACGCACGTTTCACCAGGATTCTTAAAAAATATCCCTCTTTTGAGGCCTACATTATAATAAGATAAGATGAGCTTTATTGACCCGGTGGGGTAATTTGTCTTCTGCATTTGACCCATAATAACTACTTAGGAGCAGTGGGTGGCCAGAGTGCAGCGCCCGGGAACCAACTCCATTTCTGAGACCAGTGCCTTGGTCAAGGGCAATGGCAGGAGGATACTGACCCTGACATACATGTCTTTGGTGTGGGAGGAAACCCACGCAAACACGGGGAGAACATGCAAACTCCACATGGAGACTCTGACCCGGAACCTCTTTCTTGCGAGGCGACAGTGCTAACCAGTACACCACTGCGCCACCACCACTCCGCCGTTAGAGACTAAAGTCTGGGGTTCGGAAACATCTCCTCCCACTGAACGCTCTGTGTGTAAATTACAGTGACGGAACTCCCTCTCAGCCCTACTGCCATCGCTCACCCCGCTGACACCCGGGTGCTAAGGCTGCCGAATCGCGCCTCAAGGAGACCCCGGCAGAGCACTGACGCAGAGCTTTCTCTTCTTTAACATACCCTGGTCCACACAATATTTCTCTGACAGGCCATCCACATGTATATACTGACTTTATACACAAACACCAGCAGCATTTGGGGTCTTTGCGTACGGTGTGGTGGGCTGCAACAAATTTCAGCCTTGGAATTTCTGATTCACTGCAGTATCTGGTGGAACCAGAAGGGGGCGTTATATATACAACCTGACGGAGATGCTTGTTTATTCACCGAGTTGGACTTAAACGTATTGTTTGCTTTCCGTTTTTTTCAGTCTGAGTGTATGTTTCTGATTGGCCCAGGCAGTATTTATGTACATACACATACAGATGTTTTTGACAACCAGCCAGCAATGTCTGGTATAGGGCATTGAGGGGTTTGTTGTATTAAACACAAAGATGTATTTATTAACCTTTATTTATACAGGGTAGGTTGACTGAGCACACATCTGCTTTTACAGAAACGTCCTGTTAACGCCCAAGGCTGTACACATGCATTTTGGAGTTACCTTTTTTCAGGAAATGTAGAGCTGGGTGTACTAGTTGTACACATTTGTGAATGTTCCCATTTTATTATCTACTTTGATGCATTGAACCATTAATTGCATGGCTTCTGACAATTATATTACTTGTGTAATAACCTCCTGCTTCTTCTGATTGCCCAGCCATTGATATTTATGACTAAAGTACCATCAATTTGAGAGGGTTCCATAGCTCCAACATCAATAGAAAACACATTTCTAAAGACAGAGTAGTTGCTACAGGCCTTTGCATTACAAAGCTCACCTATTACAAGAACAGGAAGTCCCTATGACCGGAGATTTCAGAGAGCTGTATTTTCCCCTGTTGTAGCATCGCGTTGAGTTGATCTGAACACATGTTAGTCTGAATAACTGAAGCAATAAGTCATCGCTGTTGTTTCCCCTCTGGTGGTTCCCCTAGGGTTACCCTAGAAGTGGCAATCTCACAGCGAGCAATTAGTTTCTCCCTTCCCCATCTGTCACGTCGGTACTGCAAGTATCCGCGTGGAAAGGTCGGCCACACTGCACACTGTAATTGTCAAGGGATAGAGACATATTGCTCGCGTAGTTTTCAACAGAACATTAAATTAGTATGAATATGAATGTGCGTCCATATTAAGATGTCAGAAAACTATGATTCAATACACAGGACACACGAAATAAATAGCTATCTAACCAGCCTAGCAAGCAACAAAAAAAAGCAGAATATTCTAATTAAATTGCTAATTAGGCACTCCTTATCAGTCACAACAATATACCTTGACAAGACACTCATCACCGCACAGTCTGTGGAAAAACGTATCCTTCCTATGCTACCGTGCACCTGTGTTTATAACGGTACTGGCATAAATACTCTCTCCTTCGCTGTGCGCGCGCTCTGACGGGACGAGGCTATGATGCAACCGCCGCACGCGCTCACACACGCCCGCGCTGGAGCTGCCTGTCAGGGGGACGGGGTAGAAGTGTAACTGTGGCTGCGAGACTGCAGTAAACCAAACGCACCCGCCCCCGATTAACCTTCAAGTTATAATACGCACCCACTCGTCTTCTCGTGTTATCGTTGCAACTTCGAGCTCTAAACTGAAATTGGTGTGCGAATGTGTATATTCCGGAAAGTAAATATTTCTGCATCGCAGTTAAAGTATAGGCTACAGTAGGAGCTGTAAGGTAGCTACCCGCAGAGGTGAAACTGCTGATGTGGGGACGAGAGGTAGCCTACAGTATCAGCATCCTTCAAGGTAAGTCTGTTTTTCTTTTTTACTTGTCCTATAGGTATTGTAGATTTTTTAGCGATCGAACCAAAGGGCTTTCTTAAAATACAATTAGCATCTATGTCACCTGCATTGTACACATGAGCACAATTTCAAGAGCAATGGTATTCATTTTTAATTGTTAATAATTATTAATTATTAATAGTAATTGATCTTGGTCTGATAAACTCACATCTTACTCATGACTCTGCTTTGTATGGGATCAGCTTACTAAAAAAAGGAAGTGGAAAAACAGATTGTAGTACAACAGCTAAAATATTTATAAAACTGTTCAGATGAAAATGACTTAAGAAAACAAAAATGCATCCAAAACAAACCTTACATTGTGGAAACAGAAGAAAAAGCATTAAGTTGGATAGCCAAGGAATAGGGGTGTCACGATTCTCCAAATCCGCGATTCGATTTGACTTTCGATTTTAAGGTCACGATTCGATTCGATTTTCGATTTTTCCCCCCCAGCACAATTTTTTTCCCAGCACTATAGTCTAACTAATGGCTATGCCATTGTTAGACTATCAAGTCTTGACTTGTAAAGAAAAATACTTGTTTCTCAATAAGTAACTTTTATTTGAATAATAACAATTATAAATAATAACAAAAATATGAGAATATTTAAACACACCTAAACAGTTAAGAGCTTTATCAAAACTAGACTCTAGAATAAACAGTTGAACATTTACCACGCTATTAACAATTTACACATTGGTTTTATGCCCTGACAATGGTCATTTACATTTTCAAATTCTTCTTTAAAAAGATGAGCGTGTTCACATTCTTTGAACAGTTAAGAGCTTTAACAAACTAATATCTGAAATAATAAACAGTTGAACATGTACCACGCTATTAACTATTTACACACATTTTTTTCATGCCCTGACAACTGTCATTTGGGTTGTCATTTGAGTTGCCTGTGTCAATGTTTTTTTCCCAGTCAAATCTATTTCTTTGTGATGCCTGCGAATGTGTCCTGCCATATTTGACGTGTTGCCTGAGGTGGCGTATGGTACTCGCGTGTAGCATAGCCGACAAACTGTCGTTTTTTTGTCAATGATGCGTTCGTTGTTTATATAACTCACGGGGAAGGCAAAATGTTGCCACACCGGTGACTTGAGGGAAGCAGGAGGATTTTCCAGTTCTGTTTCTCCATCTCCGACTCCGGCAGTGGCCATGGTGTGTCAAAAAGTAAAGCTAACGTTAACTAGCAGCTGTGTCTGTCTTCTTTGAAATATCGTTGTTTTTTTTTCTTCGGACGCACGCCTGCGTGGACGAACAAAATGCAGTGGAAGGCGTCAAGTTTCGTTTTGTCGGAAACGCTTACATTAGAGATAGCCAAGTAGGCTACTTTTTTTTTTTACATTTTACCCATCACATGAAAGGCTAAGAAGAGCGCGGGGGGCGGGGGTGGAGAGAAAAAAAAAACTTGGAGAATCGCGAACCAGCTTGTGATTTCGAAGTTCGAAATTGAACGCTCATTTCGATCGATTTTCGATTTCGAATCGGTATCGTGACACCCCTACCAAGGAAATATGTTTAAAGCCAGCATATACATACCAGCATGGAACTATCAGAAGTGCATTCATTCATACATTTATTCGTAAATCCATTCCTTCACTGTGCAAAGTATTTATTTGACAATACAAGCTCCAGTTAGCTCTTGTCAGGGATATTTAAAAAAAACTAACAGCAGACCCAGGTATCTGAGGGTAACCGCCCAGCAGCTCTGAGTCATAGATCATAGATACTGGTTGTGAACAAGTGTTTGGGTGCATGCAGCTGGCCGGCCCTCTCTCATTGCTGCCTGACGGTTATATAAGCCTGTAAGCCTGTGCCTGTCCTGATCAATAAGCAACCCTGAGACAGAGGGAAAAGAGTGACTCTTATTGATTCCACAGAATTATAGCTTGTCTTGGAGCCTTGCAATGAGCCGTGTGTGTGTGTGTGTGTTCCCTCTACTCTGATGATGATTATCAAAGTACTGGATCTCAGAGTACTTTACAATGAGAGGTGATGACGTATCTCAACCTGCAGCATTTGCTTCACTCACCTGGGTGAAGTGTTCACAGCATCAGAGCTGGGCAGAGATGGGAAGGGAATTCCTTCAGTGACGATGCAAATGTATGCGATACAGCACCTTTGCAAAATGGACGACGTGTCTCATTACCTTCGAAAGGGAAAGTGGAACTACCTTTTTCACTTTACATAGACTCACTTTGAACCATCTTAGTCAACAAAAAGGCTGTCTCCACTTCAGTACCCCGCAGTGGATAAGAGCATCTACTATAGGTGATTGTAATGTAATGTAATGTAATGTAGAATGTAACAAATGGTGGTGCTACGACACCATAGGTTGCCATGGCAACGAGGGGACACAATCAGTACAATTTCACCTAATAGCAATGACGACACAGGCAGCGGCCTTTTTGTCCGTCTCCATCTCTCGTGTCATATCCTGAGCGAGAAACTTTGAATTGTTCAATTTTCTTCTGGCACAAGTATAGCTAATTCCCCTCTGACTGAACAAGAACAAGACTGTTCAGATTCTTTAAGAAGGTCATTCAAAGGGAAATGCTTTTTACATTTTTTTCTGAGACACTATGTACAGGTAACAGAACATTGTGTCAAGGATTAATTGACAAGCTAAGAGATCAGAAATAGCGTGTATTCAATAATTTGTTGTCACAGAAGGTTGGTGATTTAAACCACATGCATGTGTGGCATTTTGAAGCTATTATATCCATTTGACATGGACGCGCTTGTGGGACTGACTTAATAGAACACCAAAAAAAAAAGTTTCATCAAATGACTGAAGCGCTAAAATAACAAAACATTAGGCTTGTCGCACAACTCAGCCAAGCAAGTTTGGTACTGTATGTACTACATAGTCTACAATGAGTCTATTGTCTGTTGCCATTGTTGGTGATTACATGTCCCTGGTATGATAAAAAAAAATGATTGAAAGTCTGTTACTGTTTGGGGGCAGCAGGCACATGACTTAATATTTATTGAGCAAGCACTACCAGAGTTAAGATCATTGAAGTCCAAGTTGGAGTAATTGGATCTGAAATGAAAGCATGTCAGGTCGTGTATGCTTAGCCCCTAGACAGAGTGAGTTCAGCATGAAGGTGTCTATTCTTAATTCTGCTGTAAGACAACCTTAAGCACTTGGGATCTAAAAGGAAAGCATGTTGCGTTACAATGAGGTACAGGTTTTGTGTGAGTGCTGGTGCAAGGGTATCATAGCAGTTTATATCATGCATTTATACAATGCAGTCAGTGCCCATTGTGAATAATTGTTTTATGGATGGACCTGACCCATGTAGAAAAAAATATTCTTTGATCAATACTACTGAAGAGTTTATTTTAGTGGGTGGATTGCTTTGAACATGAATTTTGCAGACATATTTGTGAGAAAGTAATTATAGGCCTACATGTGCCCCCCCCCCCCCCCCCCCCCCATTTCAGGCATATTTCTGTGTAGTTTGACAATCGTTTCAGAACGTTTCACCATTTCAGACGAATTCAACATGAAAAAAAGCTTTGATCACACTTGGCCTACATTATACAGATAATGTAAAATTTCAAATGAAAAATGTAATGTAAAACATTGAATGTTATAGGCATACTAAACAAAAAGACAGTTACATGTGTTAATTTGCTGGTTACTTTACCTTTTAGGATAGCTTCAGGGTCCTCTGTGTTTTATTTCCAGTGTAAGAATGGATTCCTTTGGGAAACGTAGCCTATCATTTTTTCCTCATATTATGGGTTAGGCTGATAGCTCACACCTCGTGTCCCACGGCTTTCGCAGTGTTCCTCAAAACATTTAAGAAATTGGGTTAGAGCCTGTCCTGTTTGAGGAATCAACAAAGACCACATTGATTCTTTGCCCAAGTAATCGACGCTGTACAGTATCGTATGATTTAAAAAAGCCTCCAGTCTGTCCGGCCCATTGTCAAAAGAAACAGATTCAACGTGTTTATAGTCTAATATTACCCACTGCAATTGGATCCTGCAGCACAGTTCGAGTGTACGGAATAATATTTGTTTAAAAGCCTACAGTAGGGACAGCAGAAAACAATCGAAAGAGCGCGTGAGAGGAGACGAGTCGGGGGAGCAACAGGTGGGATTTGACAGTAGTAGCCTAAGCAAAGCCTCCTTTTCTGCGCTTTACCTGCGTGCTTTTCATCAGCACGAGCTGCTACCGTATATCTCACAGCAACAGCGCAGCACTGCGGCTGAACGTCGCGTGAAGGGAGATTGGAGCCCCGAAAGAAAAATAATCGCACGAATTTGCACGAGTAAGTGGAATACCTTCTTTATCCCTGATGTTAAATAAACGTTTAGTATAATCTTTGAAATGACTTTACAGTTTTTGGAATAGCCTATATAGCCTACCAGCAGTGTAACCTGCTTTCACCGTAGCTATGCACGCTTATTTACAAATACAGAATTCTAGCTATTTATATAGCCTAAAGCGTAGATGCTGGATGTTTACGTAGCCTAGTCATATTGGTTTATTGATGGTACAAACGATTTGCAGCGCTTTGTTCTGTCCCGGGTCCCTGTTTGTGACGTTGGGCAGTAAGCTAAAGCTAGCAGTTATATGCTACAACGTAATATATGAAACGTAGGCTGTGAGGAAACTGCATTTGGAGACTGCTAGAATTCTGTAGAAAGAAAGAAAAGAAAAAAACGTTTCGTTTGCATTTTCCCCTTCGTGTATCAACGTTTGCGGTCTGCGAAAATTGTTCGACTTCAGTGTCGGTTATGTTACAACTTAAGGTTGATCTCTAACAAATAAATAGGAATGCCCAGGGCATGCTGCTATAGGCTAGTAGTTCATTTTTAAATGCGACTTCTGTTCTACTGAAGTAACTTCACACCACAGAATTTCACGCTACAGAAGTTAATTTATTGTAATTAGATTAAAAAGTAATAAAAAAACAACAGCAGGAATGACCAGAAAAAAATCATAAAGGCCTATTTTGAAAATAAATAAATAGCTACAATTCAAATATATCTTCTTTGAAAATACAAATAGGATTTTGATATCCTATTTTCAAAAATCCTCATTGAAAATAGGATATCAGCAAAAATGTCAGTCATTCAGAGGGAGATTTTCCTGATTTTATCCGTCATTCATCTCCACCTGTGCCTTTGAGGTTTTGTTCATTGTATTTGGTATTTGGAAGAAGAACGGAGTAAAATGTATGAATATTGCATTATGTGATGTGAGCTGCAGTTTATTCCCAGTCGTTTTATGCTGGAACTGAAAACTCTTTTACATACCCAAGCTCTCAGAGCTGCTATTCTCGGCTAAATAATGTTTTCCAAAACATCAGTGTATAGTTTACATTGTAACAATATATTTGTTTAAAAGCTAAACATAGAAAAATAGCATATTGTCATTTGCAAAGGACAATACTGCTATTGAGTAGTTCCACATGTCCTTGAATTATGAATTAGAATTTGTGTTTCTTCACAATTCTTGTTTGACCGTTAGCAAACGTATGATTGACACTGCAGTCCACCAATCCCTCCTTAGAAACGGTTGCTATGTAGGACTTCCTCCGACATCTAGCTACGATAGACAGAACATTTTAGTTGAATAAGGAAAAAACTTTAGCTGCAAGGAGCTTATTCTGGGGATGGTTAAAAGGTGTTGAGTAACTTTCAAAACAGACACACGCTATCCTGAACGTCTGTTATTTTTATTCCATTCCCCAAGCCGTAGACAAACTTGGAAAAGTGTCTCTTCATAAACCTTTGTGGATGACCACACCTGCAGCTTAAAGTCAATAGCACTACGTTAGCTACCATAAACAGATGCAGTGAAGAAAAGGTCTACACACAAAGCGGCGTTTCACTTGACGAAGATCCAGTTCAGATCGAAACGAGTACGTGGTGTCACGCAGTTTAGTGTGCGGGTTTTTTTTCTTCACTGCATTTTATTCTTCATTAAGTTGCGCTGTTTGGATGTGCGTGCATATTCTCTCAATAGGCTACCGTAGACACACACATACATTTGATCGAAGGTAAGCTAACTTAGCTATATTTTGCCTATTAATAACATCGGATAACAAATAGAATCTAATAGCTGTAGCCTAGTTATCCTAGTGATTAACTAAACCCAAATCAAAGTTTATTTGTCAAATGCACAGATAACATTAACAGTAGGCTAGAGCAGATAGGCATTTGTTAGTTGGCAATGAAATGCTTAGCCTGTGAGCGAAGGGAAGACCTAGTAAAATAGTATAAGAAATAATAAAATAAGATGGATAAGAAATGAACTATAAATACTGCTGCCAGAATAGTTAACGTTAGATATTGGACATGATTGTGTAGCTAGCAATGTTCTATCTCCCACAACGTTGTCATAAAATTTCTTCTTACCGTGAAAAACGACGACATCGGACAGATGTTAAGGTAAATCTATCACCACGGCGGCACTTTCGCCACAAGTCAGCAATTATACCGGGAAATGCCCTCTTTGAAAATAAAAAACGAATGAATATAAAAAGGTTAGTCTGTTACTGCATACCCGTTTTTGCTAAAGCTGCATCATAGCTATGATAACGCGGAGCTGTCAAAACTAACAGCACGGAAACCCTTTAAAAAAAACAAAATAAAAACCGTAGCTAGGCTACACGTAGCCTATGGCTATGACAAATTAAGGTCTAAACAAGCCACATTTTAGTTAATAAAACTCAAGTAAGCTAATTTAGATATACAGTGAGCACAAGTGGCATACAGAACTAGCTTACTTTTTTTTAGCAGCATTTTTTTGTAAGTATAAACCGAACTATTTAAAAAAAAATAAAAAAAATTTTTTATTTGATTTATTTATTTAAGTATGAGCCGAAGTATGCCTTCCTGGCGTGTCTCCCCTTGGCGCACCCTGTAGCGCGGCCTAACTAGTATTCCCATGCTCTTTGCGACATTGTCGGTTCGAATCAGAAGCTCCTCTCGATGTCCAGCTTCTGGCAGAGAGCCATATTCAGCTGAATTTAATGGACAACAGTCAGTTAGTACAAAAGAAAACTGAGTGAAGGGAGCCTCAGCCATGTTTTTGGGTAATGAGACGGACTGCACAGGGACGTCATGATTGACTACAAGACCAAGTGGGCTGAGGCATATCCGCTGAAGTCTAAGAAAGCCGAGGATGTAGCACAGTGCATTGTAGAATTCTTTGCACAGTTCATTGTAGAATTCAAGTTGTAGAATTCAAGGTGCTGTCCTATTGTCCTATTACAATGCATTTTCAATCATTTCTCAATATCTTTCCCTGTGCAGTCTGTCTCATTACCCAAAAACATGGCTGAGGCTCCCTTCACTCAGTTTTCTTTTGTACTAACTGACTGTTGTCCATTAAATTCAGCTGAATATGGCTCTCTGCCAGAAGCTGGACATCGAGAGGAGCTTCTGCGCACCTTACCATCCACAGACCAGTGGATTGGTTGAAAGAATGAATGGGACAGTGACACTAGTAATGTGGACTTGACACTAAACTGACCTTGACCCATTTACACCACTAAATGGTACTATAGTCACTGTGTTAAGTATTCTATTTTGGTATTGATTTGGGTCACACATCGCAATCATAAGCTATGCTTTACAATCAAAATAGTATTTCATAACAATGTCAATATGTTTCAAAACTCTCACCAAATTGGTGGATGAGAATCCTTGGAACTGGGACCTCAGTGCAGCCATGTTTGGCTTGCGCACCAAAGTACAAATCACCACCAAGCACTCCCCATTCTACCTCATGTTCGACAGAGAAGCCAGGTCCCAGAGACTTTTGGAGTGAGTAGCTAGGTCTCTACATTTCCTTCACTCTAACTTATAGCTAACAGCATTTTCTCTCAATTCAAGGTAGCTGAGAATATAGAGGAAATTGTGGCTACAAAAGTTTATAAGTACTAAAATGGACTATACTTTCTTAAAATAGGTGTAATAGCCTTTGAGCTTTATTGGACAGCACAGTGTAGAGACAATAGGAAAGGTCGGATTCGAACCGACAGTGTCGCAAAGAGCACGGGAATACTAGTTAGGCCGCGCTACAGGCTGGGCCACGGGGAGACACGCCAGGAAGGCATACTTCGGCTCATACTTAAATAAATAAATCAAATAAATTGTATTTTTACAAAAAATAGTTCGGTTTATACTTATGCTAAAAAAAGTAAACTAGTTCTGTATGCCACTTGTGCTCACTGGATATCTAAATTAGCTTACTTGAGTTTTATTAACTAAAATGTGGCTTGTTTAGTCCTTAATTTGTCATAGCCATAGGCTACGTGTAGCCTAGCTACGGTTTTTATTTAGTTTTTTTTAAAGGGTTTCCGTGCTGTTATAGTTTTGACAGCTCCGCGTTATCATAGCTATGATGCAGCTTTAGCAAAAACGGGTATGCAGTAACAGACTAACCTTTTTATATTCATTCATTTTTTGTTTTCAAAGAGGGCATTTCCCGGTATAATTGCTGACTTGTGTGGCGAAAGTGCCGCCGTGGTGATAGATTTACCTTAACATCTGTCCGATGTCGTCGTTTTTCACGGTAAGAAGAAATTTTATGACAACGTAAGTTAGTGTAAATGGGGCATTGGCCTAACGTTTCAGGTAACAAGTTGTCAAACTAGCTCTAGAAACATAAGATAAGCGAGCGCATCTTGGGATACTTTTTTGCAAACCTTGCAGTTGTATTGTTATTCCAATCGCTATTCGGTAGATAATGGCAAATAAAGTTTTTCCAGTAACCAGCACTTTATCGCATAGATGAGCAGCAGTTTTGATCCAGGATATTTGTGCCTTATTTTGCTAACGGTCAATTGTGTCCTGCTGACTGCTGTGGATGCACTGGACAGGGATAGGCTGTGTTAACATGCTTGAAGGGTCTTGCCTCGGAGTGAGAACATATAGTGGGAAAGCACATGATGATAGCTGGCAGCGGGGGTGTGGAATCGGCTGCTTTCACGAAGAGCTGGGGGCTTATCAGTGTGACTGCTGCTCATTTCTTCTTGGACGTGGTGTGATGAAGGAGAATGAATGAACAAAAGTGGTCTGCCCCCACAGCGACCTATTGTTCTGCCATTGTTTATTTCCCATTTTCTTTTTTAAAAAAAATCCCTTTGTATTCATTCCATGGTCAGCAGCTGAATGGGGGATTTCATACTGTGGCTGGCTGCTCTGAGGCCTTGTTTGAGATGACCTGCTCTTTTTTAAAGACACTTTTGGAGGAGGCTGTGTAGAAGGAAGTTGGGGTCTCCACTTCAGTACGCCGCACTGTATAAGAGCATCTGGTATAGGTGATTGTAATGTAATGTAATGTTACGTAATGTATCATGTAATGAATGATGGTGCTATGACACCGTTGGTTGCCATGGCCACGAGGGGACACAGTCAGTGTAATTTGCAATAGCACCTTTTTGTCCTTCTCTGTCTCTTGTGTCATATCTTGAGTGAGAAACTTAATCGTTCAATTTTCTTCTGGCACAAGTATAGCTAATTCCCCTCTGACTGAACAAGAACAAGACTGTTTTTTAAGAAGGTAATTCAAAGAGAGTCGCTTTTTAAAAATTATATCTCAGCCTTCTGAGGCACTACGTACAGGGAACAGAACTGCCAGTTGTTGTGCAGATATCTGCATGACAAAGAGGAGTACGATGTGTTGCCTAGCCCTGCCTCTGTTTAGTGCTGTTTGTCGTGGGGTCGTGTCCTGGAGATGATCTATTCAATTCAATTTTCAATTCAATTTTATTTATATAGCGCTTTTCACAGACGACTGTCACAAAGAAACTTGGGCTAGAGCTCCGGGCAGGTGCTCAGAGCAGGGAAAAGAGGGAAAAAAAAACATTGTTAGGGGGTTCAGATGGTAGCAGAACAAGCAGAGCAGGAGAGACAGAGATGCCTGCTTGCGATAAGGAATCCCCAGCAGAATAAGGCTATGGCAGCATAGCTAAGGGCTAAACAGAGGCAGGGGCCAATACAGCCATGAGGGCAGGCTTGAGACAGTCACCACCAGACCATGACCGGTCCAGCTTAACACAGCACCACCAATAATGATCCAGTGACAGCACTGACCGCTCAGTCCACCGGAGACTCTATAGCTTATGCCAGCCACCCACTCCTGCCCCTCAACTATAGGACAGACTAAAAAGATGGGTTTGTGTAGGGACAGTATTTTTCGAATTTTTGAGATATTCCTCAAGTGTTAGAAAGCAACCCTAGAGATGTCTTTAATGTGTGTATCAAATACGAGATCTGGATCAAACGCAACACCAAGATCTTTAATGACAGCACTTGAAGTGATTGAAATTCCATCAATGTTAGGCATATAGCCAGATAGTTTGCATCTCAGGGACTTGGGCCCCACTACCATTACCTCTGTCTTATCAGAGTTTAGCAAGAGAAAGTTATAGATCATCCATTCCTTTATATCTATAAGACAAGCTTCCATCTTTGACAGCTGGACAACTTCATCAGGCTTGACTGATAGATACAGCTGGGTGTCATCTGCATAGCAGTGGAAGTTAATGCCATGTTTACGAATGATTTGTCCCAGGGGAAGCATGTATAGAGAGAAGAGCAAAGGCCCAAGGACAGATCCTTGTGGTACTCCATATCTAACCCTAGACTTATAGGAGGAGTCATTGTTAAGATGCACAAATTGATATCGGTCTGATAAGTATGATCTAAACCAGGAAAGAGCCAGTCCACGGAGGCCAACAATATTTCAGTCATTGCTACTAAATGGTATTGAAACACAGGGATCAACATGATTCTTAGTCATTCGGGCAACAGTGTTAAACAGGTGCCTAGGATTGTTTCTATTTTCATCTATCAAAGTAGAGAAATATAAGGAACGTGCTGTGATAAGGGCATGTTTATAATAGAGAAGGCTGTCTTGCCAGGCATGGAGGAACACCTGCAATTTAGAGGAACGCCATTTGCGCTCAAGTTGGCGTGAAGCATGTTTGAGAGAACGAGTATGGTCATTGTACCAGGGAGCTAATTTCTTATTGCAGACATTCCTCTTCTTAAGAGGTGCGATAGTATCCAGGGTTCTACTAAGTACGTTATTAATGTTGTCAGTCAGCTGATCAATTGAGTTTATGCCTGCATTTGTGTACGCATTTTGGCTGGAGCCAAGAAAATCCCCACAGTGCACAAATGAGCCTGGGAGCTCATTAATAAAATCATTTGCAGATCTGGAGGAAAGCTTACGACTAAAGTAGAATGTAGTATCTGATGGCACGTGACAGACTTGTGAAAGGTAATTAAATAATGGTCTGATAACACAGGATTTTTAGGCATGACTGCTATGTTTTCTATTTCTGTATACGTTCTGTATCTATGACAGAGATGTGTTTGACACATCACCAGATCCTACCTGATGGTGAAACCAGTTCCTGCTGATGTTTATGGCTTTATTGCCTGGCGGTTTGAACCTTTGCTGGTGAACTTTTTGCTGTGCTATTTCTTCATCTCAACAAGGGCAAGTGAAATATTTAACCCTTAACTAGCCTAATATTTTTCACCATAACCTTTTACACTGCACCCATTTTTACCATAACATCATTCACAATATTTACAATTTGACAGCTCCCCAAAATATAAATACATTTATTTGACGTTGTTCTACCTTATTATGTTGGATTATATGAATTGCAGTCTAATTGCTTTGTGTAAGGTGTATATCTGTTGAGTTTGCAGTGTGATATCTGCCCAGTGCTTCTTCATTAAGGTTGGAATGAGCTTGTCCTGAGGCTCCCTGTATCACTGTATGATTGGATCAGTGTTACTCAGATCCTTCAGCTGCACTAATCCGTTACACTGATGAAACGGGGACCCATGAGAGAGAGAGAGACAGGCAGAAAGTAGGGCCTTGTGGTGCTGTTGTTTTCTTCTATTTATATTTCAGGGGGGTATTCCACAAAGCGGGATTACTGAGTTAGCTGGATGACTGCACTGAGTAAAACCCGGAACCCTCCCAAATCTGGAACATGGACTGAAGTAAAAAGAGCTGTTCTGGATTTTAATCAGTGCAGTTATCCAGCTAACTCAGTATTCCTGCTTTGTTCAATATGCCCCAGGTGTTTGATCCTAGTCTACAGCCCATCAGGGGGTCTTGTGATGCTGAAACGCTCAGATGTGATACATGTATAATAATGTCTGCCCTCTTGCAGTGGGCTACCAGTAGTTGCGCATGGAGTTTGTGGAAATACATGTGTTCCAAAGGTGCAGATACTCATGTGCTCTACAGGTTATAGATTATTGGTTCGTACCTGGATTTTGGTGGTGCTTGGGTACTGAGGCATTGCTTTGATCCAGAGTTATAGGAACAAAGGAATTGCTTTAATTTGCGTATTTTTGCACTTTTGTGACGAGAAAGGATTTGCTTACAGATTATGTAAAACTTACTTCATAACACAATGCTTTTATTGTAGTGTGTGTAGTGACAACTTTTTGTTACTGCTACTGAAATGAATATGATTTGGTTAAGCTAAGCAAAAGGAGGAAGTAAAATACAATTGTGGAAGAACGTGTTGTGAATTTATGTGACTGCAGGGTATGAGGTTTTAGAGTTCTTCTTCAAAACAAGATCCCATTCCTGGAATATCAATTACATTTTAAAATACTGTACTTGATAGTCAACTCTAATGGTACTTGTGTTGTAAGGCTTGTATTTTTTAAGTAACTCTTTAAGACTACACTATTCTCATGGTTGTGCTAGCTTACATGCAAATCCTCAGGTTTGCATTTTTGTTTAGTTTTGTTTTGAAGAGAAAGCAGTGCTGTAGGCTACTCTAGTTCGGTGATGTCAGGTTCGCTTGTGAGAGCCAGCAGATAGTTTAATACTACCACTTTTTCCATTCACCAACTTTCATGTACCTTCATTATTTAAACTGGGTCTTTTTTTTCAATATATCTTATATATTTTTGGACTTTTCATCTTCAGTTTCTTAATCTCCCCACAAAATCCCACTAAGATGTGTTTTTGCAACATTTTTCTCAGCACATGTATTCATCAGCCAAAAACAAAAGTAGAAATATTTGACCCGAGTTAAAATTTGACACTGGCACTGGTACAAGAAAACAGCAATATTTTCCCCCCACACCCCCTCTTAGGAGGTCAACTTTATTTTAGGTTATAGTGTAATTTACAAAACAGTATTGTGCTGGAGCCTCTCTGAAGGAGGGAAAACAAAATTTAGTAAACAACATAATTAAGCCAATGGAAAACGGCAATGTTGCATTTGTTTTTTTAAAGTTGTATTTTTTGGGCTTTTCCGCTTTATTGGACAGCACAATGTAGAGAGACAGGAAGGATGGGTGTGCGAGAGAGAGAGAGGGAGAGACATGCGACAAAGGTCGCACAGCTGGATTTGAACCGTCAACGTGGCAGCTCGCAATGAGCTTGTGGACAGGACTCATACAGGCTACGCAACAGAGACACCTCCACATTGCATTTCTAAGGAGATTATTTTTATTTGTCTCATAAATCAGCATGGACAGCCTATTATGGGCTTTCACAAGCTTCACATTCTCATCGCTAGCAGAAAGCTTCTGCTGGTATTCTGTCTGACTATGTGCAGTGTTGCAAAATAGTTACCCTATTGTAACCTTTTACCCAAGTAATAGCCAAGTGGTATTCTCTTGTTCCATGTTGTACCCAGGAGAAATAGTGCCCACAAGGGGTTATTTCCTTCACCATTTCTGCACAGTCACCACACAATTTGTTGGTTTTAAACTCAACAATTGTGCATCTTTTGGACCACGTCAAGGGTTGATGTACTGAATAATTGCTTCAACCTTGGCTGAACACGTCCTGCGATTGACTTGATCACAGGAACTGGCCTGATTGCTTGATCATTAGTCGATGCGGAATTGAAAGAGCCAATGACCCTAATGCTATCTTACCTTCATCACCACATCACCAAAAATAGGACAGAGGGGACTCTTGAGTCTTACCCGAGGAAACACTTCAGCCCTGCACCCATTTCATAGATGAGACAACATGGGACAGACTGTCCAGAAGAATCAAATGCTCTGTTTCCCTCCAGTGTAATATTTCTTCATTGTATAAGTATTGTAATGAAGCTTTAAAACATTTATGCAGTAGTCCAATGCAAGAGTGAGACCTCTTTGTAAAAAAAGAAGCTCAAATTGAACAGAAAACTAGCCAACTGTGTTTTACTTTTTTATTGATTTTCACTTTTCATTGATAATTTTTCAGTACCAATAGTTTCCAATAGTTGTTATATATTTTCATCAGCAGTAGTACTGTTGTGGTTGAATGACTCTGTTTTTCATACTCACCCCAGACAGTTTAATTCAACAGCAAAAGAACATTTTACTTCACACTTTCCGCTGTAATCTTCAGTTGAATAATTATTGTTTGTAGATGCAATGAGTATGTAAACTATGCACTAGTAGGAGTGTGAACATTTACATATGCTCCAATGCATTTTAATCACAGTTGAGGCAAGATTGAGGTTTTATTAGATGTTAAATAAATGGAGATGGAGATTTTAATTGAGCTTGTCTTATTGATCTTGGTGGAAGGACAGAGAAATGACTCACCCCGGGAAGAGGCGGGGGATAGAACGATGGACTGTGAATATCAATCTGGGCTTACATCTCATATAGGAATGCAGGGTCATTCTGCCAAGGACAGGAGTCACCATGACAACAGTCGGTAAGCAGGGACAGTATATATCCATCTGCGCTCCCTGGTGGAGACGCATATAGGTGCTCGGAGTGAACGTGGTAGGGTGCAGGATGTTTTAGCATAATGTTAGATGTTTTAGCAAAGATGTCGGGTCCTCCACTTAGACTAAAAGCAGACAATATGTTGTGAGGTCTGGCAAGGCAACTAAAGTGTTTAAGACCCTTGACTGTGACTGTGAAATGCGGGAAAGTGAACAGGGAGTTCTGTCTCTCTCCGTCCCCGTTGTTGGGCTACACCACAGGCGGCCATCTTGTTTCTTGGTGTTTATTTACAGTTATTCCATGTCTATGGGGGCCTGCAGAGGCCTACTGAAGTGAAAGGGGCGGTGGAGGGGTTGCCATGTTCTCATTAGGCAGTTTTTAGAGATCATTTATTGTTTTTGTTTTTGATTTGCAGGTTGTTTGTGTCACTTTCCCCTCCACCCTCTTGCTCAGTGTCCCTATGTCTCTGTACACCTGACTGTAACATGACTGAACGAGGGAGAAGGGACTCCTATTTTTACCGTAATCACTCACCCCTAATTCCCTCAGAAAGGGCTTAGATCCCCAAGGGAAGCAGTGGAAGACTCCTGGGAGCTCGGTCCGGGCTCCACAGACGTCAACCGGTTTCTTGTCTGTTGATTTTACGGTGTCAGACATTGTACCCTGCTTGACTCTCTTGAGCTGTGACATCTCAGGCCACCCATGTTTGACCGTACATACTACACATAATCAGTACTACACGTGAAAGGTCTCGGAGGCTGGGCAATGGAAGTGCCATAGTTATGCCATTGACCCACAAAAGCGATATGTAATATATGTAATAATCTTAATGTGATAATAGCTTTCTACTGTTGTTATTATAATAAATTATTATACAAGGCAGAATAGTGGTATGGAGTCTGGACACAGGAATGAAAGAAAATGTCATGGAATGAAAGACCACCAGGCATGACATCTTGAGTTAATTGCTTTTACCTGTGTAGTGCAAAGACTGGGTGGTATCTGAGCTTGTTATATCTCCCTGTATAATGTTCTCACGTGGAGTTGGGGCAATGGACTGTGTGGTTTTATTCCCTTCAATGCTGGGTACCTGTTGATGTCCCAGACAGCTGCTTCAGATCACCTTACGCTCTGCTTGAAAGACCACGCTCTCCTTCTGGCCTCTCCTGTGCAGAATCCACAGGTTTATTACTTTATACAATAAATGTTACTGTTTCCCCACCTTATCCTCTCCTCGGCAGTGAAAGGGGTCTTAGTTTTACCTTTAATGCAAACCTAGACAAATGAGCCCAGAATGCCCTTCTCAGGTTTCCAACAAGGCAAGAAGTAGATGTTTTTTTTTATTTTTTGTTTTTTTTTGTGCTTTAACTGAGCTGCTTATGTTTCCACCACCAGCTACTGTTGCCAGCATCTGTGGTTTCTTTTTTTAGGGTTGATTCATGTAAATTAATCCAGTGATTATAGTATTTCACCCTGTGATTATAGTATTTCGCTGTAATGTTATTGGTCTCATCATCCTTACATATTCTGGGTGGCTTACAGTACAGCCCACAGGCACTTTGCTGTACAGCGTTTCCCATTCGGACCGTGTTTCACTGGAGCAGTTCAGGCAAAGCTCCCTGTGTAAATGTGCAGAAGCAGTGTCACAGCCAGTCCAGTACCTTAATCCTCAAACAAAGGTGACCTCTCGGTGCTTCGCAAAAAATGTATGCCTTTCAATGATTGCTCAAAACCTACTGTATGCAGTTGTGCTGAATTAGTAACATTTGCGTAGACACACATTCATGTTCACGTAGGCCCAGCGATGAAAATGGATAGGCACACGCTAGCTTCTACACCAGTGGTCCCCAACCCTGTTCCTGGAGATCTACCGTCCTGTAGGTTTTCACTCCAATCCAAGCAAAGCTCGCCTCATTCAACAGCTAGAGATCCCATTGAGCTGCTAACAAGTAGAATCAGGTGTGCCAAATTAGGGTTGAAATGAAAACCTACAGGATGTTAGATCTCTAGGAAGTGACTGCTGGCATCATGGAAGGGGCTTTTTAGCTGAATAAATAAGAAGAGGTCCAAGGGTTCTGTGTGGGCAGGGAGTGGTGTTGAATTACACTCATTCCTGTGGTGGATGGGAGGCACTTATTTCCCTGGAACTAGTATCTGCAGAATAAGAGGCATGAAGCAGTCCTGGTTGTGTTTAAGGAATGGGAAGAAGACATACTGAGTACTGAAGAGCTTTGTATAGTTTAAAAAAAAATGTTTTACCACTGGACACACTACCCAGAGTAAACAGGGCTGGGGCACATGTGACTAATACTGAGGCCTGGAGAGTTGGAGAAATACCGTTCTTTTGAAGTTATAGATAGAACAATATTGAACTATTCCCAAAGGAAAACAGAAGTCACATGCAGTGATACAGCTGTGTATATGTGTTTTTGGGGGGGCTGGTGTTGGTGGGGGGGGGGTTGATGACTGAGGTAGCTGGCAGGTAGCTCGAATGGGTGCACGTGAGGAGGCTAGCTTTAGAAGGCTGAAAAAAAGGGAAAAGGTACTTAGTCTTGGGTGATTCATGACCAAGCCTCGTTCTGTTATACAAATGGCGGTGGCAGTTTTCACTTAATGTTGATTGTACTGTAGATCGCTGCTAACAATCCTTCAGACAAGGCTTTATACATATCTCACCTCTTCAAGCCTCCTTTGAAAAAGCATTATGTCCAACGTGCTTGAAATAGTAAGCATACGGCAAACAAATCAAACTACGCACTCAATATAGTACACGCTCTACCATAGAAATTTTGCTTGACTGCTCCAGTTGACAGTTGATTGAGTGGCCGATGCATTTATTCACCTTACAGCATTTTTTAATCACTAATAACTCTAGAATAAGATGTAAGAATTGCTTGAGCTTTGCAGTGAGCTCCTGTCTCCGCCCCTCTCTCATTACATAACAGGTATTTAGCAGACGCTCTTATCCAGAGTGACTTACACAACTTTTTTTTTTTTGTTGTATTTTTTTACATATCCATTTATACAGCTGCAGCTGGATATATACTGAAGCAATGCAGGTTAAGTACCTTGCTCAAGGGTACAACGGCAGTGTCCTACCTAGGAATCGAACCGGCAACCTTTTGGTCACAAGGCCAGTTCCTTAACCATTATACTACACTGCCGCTCTCCACAGCCTCCCCTCAGCGCTGAGCGAATTCGGGACCCTCTGCTCCTCTCTTCCTGCCTTCCGTCCCTCGTCCCGCGCGATGGCGCGGAGCGACTGATCCCATGGGCCGCTCCCCCACCTCCCTGTCCAAGCTGAAGCTGGGGAAGCTAAAGGTGGTGCGCCGGCAGCTACTGCAGCGCTATGAGCACCAGCCCTTCATCTCATGCCTGGCGGGGCTGTACGGCTGCCAGTGGAAGCGCTACCAGAGGGCGCGCGGCCAGCCGGGAGAGTGCTGCTGCAGCAAGGTCAGCTCTCCCCACCTTCTCTTACCCCCACTGTCCTCCCTAATGCCCCAGCTCCACCTCATCGTACTGTAGCACCAGACCAGGGGGTGTATACTGCGAAGCCGGATTACTGAGTCAGCTGGATAACTGCACTGAGTAAAACCCGGAACAGTTTGTTTTACTTCAGTCCATGTTCCGGATTTGGGAGGGTTCCGGGTTTTACTCAGTGCAGTTATCCAGCTAACTCCATAATCCTGCTTTGTGAAATGCCCACCCCTGGGTTAAAATAGTATTTGTTTTCAAATACTTTTCTGCATTTGACTAAGCTTACCTGGTGTATTGGGGCAAATTAAATAATTCCAAAAGTGTAAATCCCGCCCATATGGTCCTCCTAGCATGCTCAAATGCTCCAGGCAAGATCAATAGAGCACAGAAAAGTATTTAAATCCAAAACAAATCCTATTTGAAGTACCACTTGAGATCACTGTGCATTATATCAACGTGCTGTACACAGAAAATGGAACACATACAGCAGTATACACGAACATTCAGTCTGATATGTCCTGTACATAGTCCTCCACACACCCACAATTCCACACAAATCCACAGTCTTACACACTCCTGCAGTACCTATCGTAAAGTCTCTGGGCTATTAAAACAGCTGATTGGGTCACTTCTTTGCTGATTCAATTAAAAATGTGCTGGACTTGTATTGATTTGAGTACCCCATCTGCTGACGTTAAAAACATGGCGTAATGGGAGTAGCATTGTCCACTCCACTCCAAAAAAACAAAAAAAAACAAAAAAAACAACATTGAGAGTGGTTCTGCTTATTTTATTTCACATGACTGTGCTTTAATTGTACGTCAATTGAAGATTGAATTTCCAAAAACTCAGCCAAAAATCTTTTTTGGCTGAGTTTTTTGCATGAAAAATCACATTTCTACACGATATCACTAAGAATAATAGTGTAAAAGTAAACCTGCAATTTATCAGAAAAATTATACCCACCTTGAAAAATCTAAACTGGACTTGGTTTGGAAAAACACTCTTCAATTAGGTTTGCAGAAAACTTTCTAATGTTTTTTGCAAATTTTGAAATTTGGGATTCAATCTCTTAATCTCTGAAATACATGAGATTAAATGTCAAATTCTAGTACTTTCCTTAATGCTCTCTTCCCATGATGTTCTTATCTCTCCGCCCCCTTTATCTCTTTCTGTCTTACAGTTGGAATGTGGCAGCTTTGGGGTCCTGATACTGACATTTTGCTTCACCTTGGTGTTCCTGTACTTCTGGGCCGAGGCACAGAACGACTACAATGACTTTGACTGGTAGGTCTAAGGCACAAATGCCCTGCATCTGATCATAGCAGGAAGCCACCTGTCACACCACCCAGCTTCTCATAGGAGAATCTCAGTCTCCTGCGTCCAACATTCTCATTGAGTTTCACTGATTTCCGTGATGGTGTAGGATGACCTCTCTGTTGTGGCTCTTTACTTCCAGGTTCAACTTTGGGAATCTGGGCTTCTGGTTCCCCTGGTCATTGGTGCTGCTGATCGTTGCCGCCGTGCTCTTCGCCTACGTCGCCATCTTGCTGGTAGGCAAAAGCTTCTGCAGTCATTTATTAGATCAGTGGTGCCCAACCCTGCTCCTGGAGATCTACCATCCTGTAAGGTTTTCGTTTCAACCCTAATTTGGCACGTGTCTTCGAATTAGCAGCTCAACGAGATCCCTTGCAGTTGAGTGAGGTGTTCTTTGTTACGGTTGGAGTGAAAACATGTCTAGGGAGAGAGAGAATAGCAGTAAAAGGTAATGATAAGATAAGAAAATGATAAGATAGTAATTAGGGATGCACCGATCCGCTTTTTTCACCTCCGATACCGATACCGATATCTGAGGATTAGTATCGGCCGATACCGATCCGATACCGATACCGAAAACAGCGCTGAATTACCTAACAAATGGTCTTATTGTGTGGAAAAGACTGGGATCATTCTTCTGTGCATATGATTTGACTTAAAAAAAATCTTTCCTTTTCTTAAAAAACAAAACAAATAAACAGATAGAAATGTTCTGAGTCACTTATTTATTTAGCTGTGCACCAGTAAGGAATATAAAATCAATGTAAAATGAAATACAATAAATAAATAATAAAAGGAGCTGAAATTGAGAAAATAAACAATAGCTTCACTAGAGGGGAGTGCTTGAAGTGTCCGACAATCTGTCTCCCACTTGCAACTGCATCACTCACAGCGCGCTGAGACAACAGTCCCTCGTTGACAACAAGCTGCATAGTGTGTGCAACGCAGCCTAAATTACGCACCCTCATGCTGTCCATTGCCTTTCTCATGTTGCTGGCGTTGTCTCTCAAAATCACGTGGACTTTATGCAACGGAATTTGCCACTTCGTAAACATCTCCGTCAGGGTAGCTGCTATCGCGTCGCCGGTGTGTGACCCACGGAAATTGGTAGCGTTTAGCATGGCACTTTGTGGCACGTAACTTTCATCAAGCCAGTGTGCAGTTAAACTTAGGAGTGATACTGGAGAAACGTCAGAGCTCCAGATGTCGGTAGTGAAGCTCAGAGCTTTGACATCTTTTATTCTCTCAGTTATGTCTTTGCACACTTTAAGATGAAGTTCAGGGAGAGCAGTCTCGGACAAGTATTTTCGGCTTACCATGTCGTACCGTGGCTGCAGGTGGCTAATTAGCAGCCGAAATCCCTTGTCCCCGACAACCGACAGCGGTTGCCCATCCATAACGATGAAGTTCAGTATCCTCTCTGTGATTTTTTTTGCCTGCACACTATTAGGTGGAAAATGTTCACCTCTTTCCTTCATCTCCATCAAAGTTAGCTGCTTCATATCGCTTCCTTTTTGTTTGTTGAGTTCGATAAACTCGGCATGCTCCTTGGCGTGCAACCTCTGGAGGTGTTTGATTAAGTTGGTGGTGTTATAGCTGGAAGATTTAACACCACCCCTCGGAACATTCACAGCACAAGTATTGCATGTAGCCGTCGGGCTTGTAGGCTGAGGTAGCGTAAAAAACCTCCAGATTGCTGATCCTTTCGCTCGCTCCATCTTGAACAATATGTTTTGCTTGCGGCGCATGACGTCACTCACAGCGCAGAGCATAGAGCTAGACTGACTAGAACGGCCCCTATGTATCGGGTCCATTGTCACAGATACCCGATCTAGAATTTTTTTCAATATCGGGACAGATACCGATAAAAATATCGGATCGGTGCATCCCTAATAGTAATTATTGATAAAGTTTCAGTTTCACCATAGAATGACACACAAGAAAAATAAAATCCTCCCCACAGCTGCTGGCTTTCTGCATATAGGCTGTTACTTGTGGAATGTGACACAGTTGACGTATGGACTTGCAGGTGTGTGTAGTGATAAGTTATTACCTAATGCTTGCTTGCATGTGCTGTTAGCAGGTTGTTATCTACACTGTTTGACACAGTGGGCAAATCATTTGCAGGTGCTTGCAGTGTGCCTTCTCTCTGAGGGACAGAGGCTATACTTACACTGGAGCCACAAGGTAACTAGCCTCCTTCTAGATCATTCCCACCCTTCATCACCCCTCCTCTTCTTCCCTTCCTTAGACCCATTCAGTGTCTAACAGATTTTTCATTAACCCTTTGAAGAGTAGGCTTTTTGGAATGTACTCTAGAACTCCATTGCTTTCAATTGCCAGTAGTGATTGTTACATCAGCATTAGAATGTTCAGTTAAGAACATTCTAATCACATATTTGTGATCTTACACCTTAAAGGGTTAAATGTATCATCTTTGTAGTAGTAATCACAGTGATTTAATTAAATAGTGGTGCGGGTAACAAAGCTTTTTGTTACTCAATTGTCATGCCCCCCACTGAATTATGGTTTGAAGTGAATGAAAAAACAATTTCCTCTTATAGTGAAGTATCACGACACCAGTATAAATGCGTTCCTTTCACAGATTGGGATCGTGGTGACGCTGTCCTTCTCCATCAGTACGACTGCTGTGCTCTCTGACCTGTGGAGCAAAGAGTGGAAAACTCTCCTTCTCTCTTTCCAGGTGGGTCATATGTAATCCGTCTACCACTGATAGCGGTGTGCTGTCAGATAAAGAACATTTTCCCTCTCGTGCAGTCCAGCCAAAACAAGTGAACTAACCGAGAGCAAAGAGGTGGTTTTCTGTCAAAAGAGAAGGCTAGAGCTGACTAGAAAATACATAAGATTCTTATGTTTATAAAATTATTAGTTAAAATAAAACAACTGACATTGTTTATAGATAACGGCTTTCAATCTCTAAGGTTCTGTAATTTAAAGGACCTTTACTTGAATAAAAAAAAAATAAAAAAAACATTATAAACTTTTTTTTGTAACATTGTTCTTTCGTTCTTTGCTAACTGGCTAGGTCACGGCGCCATTCCTGCATGTGGGTGGAGTCTCGCTAATGACGCTCTTGGCCTGGCCAATAGCGTTGCACTTCTTCCGCATGAATAAAAGAGGTAAGTGCGCAGGTTTGAGAGCAGAGGCTAAATGGGATTTTAAAAATGTTCGATTTCAATAGCATGCTCAAGGATATCGGGGGGAGCCATCTGCCCATTTCAAAGGGCAACGGCTCAGTTATGAAACCAAGGCAGCGTTGACGCACGGCTCGACCTTCGTCACATCGTTGAGTGGGTCCTCTCTCACGTCGCCATGGTCACCGGAGCCGTGGTGACGCAAGAAACATCTGAGTCATGTCCACACTCCCAGGGATCAAATCCTCTCTATGAGGGTGAGGGAGCCAAGACAAAAGCCCCCCCCCTTCCCATCCACCCCCACTGTGCCCATCAAACACCTACCTCCTCATTGTCGCTCTTTTTCTCTTTTCTAAAAGGACGTTTTCAGCCTTGAGCTCAGAACCTTTACACTGAAGCTTCACTCCTCTTCATACGCTCCATGGTTCACTTTTACAATTTCCCCCCTTTTTTTTATCAATCAATATTTATTTATCAGCTCTCATTTCTCCTACCTTCATTCTGCACCATGGTAAATCATGGTAAACTAAAACTATAGATGATACGGTTGTACCGTACATTAACTTTTCAATCTGATTGGCTGTGGTACAGTGCAACGGTGACTGGTCATCCAATGCTATCAACTATAGCTATTTGTATGGAAATGGCCTGATTACTTAAGTTAGTAAGTGTTGTGTAATCAGTAGGCTAGATGTACAGGATTTTGACAGAATTAATGCCTGTATTCAATCTGTGTTCGGTTGTGAAATGTCATTTGGTTCTAAGCAGAACACTTCCCACTGTTTTTGATCCCTGAGAAAGCTAATATTGTAAGCGCAGAGCTTATTACATTTTTTCATAAGGCGGCAGGGGCCCCTGAAATCCCCCAAACACAAGCTTTGCTGTGGAAATGATTGGCAGAGTGGTCTGAAAGGGGGGCAGAAAACATTATCTAACAGCAGGTAAAGGTGACAGAGCAAACTAACAAAGCAGGAGAAAAGTATAAGACAATAGTGAAAAACGATGGTTAAAAAAAAATAGTTTTAGGCCATTAGTTATGAGTTTGAGAAGCATGTCAGTTATGAGTTTGAGAAGCATGTCAGTTATGAGTTTGAGAAGCAGTTGTTTGAAAGTTTACAGACTGACTGTATATGGGCCTCCACCTCACATGCACTTCTACATGTGTATCTAACATACTGGCTCTGAGGCTGTATCTGTGTGTTTGTAAAGCAGGTGGCTACTGTAGACCTTCTCTCTGAGCTTTAATTACTAAGGCCTTTTGCATGTGCAAAACCTTTGGAACACATGCAAAACCAATAACATGACAAATGATTGGTCATGTTATTGGTTTTGCACCAGTCATTGGTTGTGTTATTAGTTTTGTGTGTGCAAAAAGGTTTTGCACATCCTAAAGGTTTTAGTTAATGAGGCCCTCTGTGTCTGTGTCCACAGTGTGGCAGGTGGCCATCCTGGGGCTGTACCTGTCAGTCCTGTTCATTCTGTACCTGGTGCCGCTGGGCATGTACTCCCCCTGTATCAAAGAGGAGGGCATGCTGAGACCTCCGCCTGCCCTCATTGGACACAGAGGAGCTCCAATGGTAAGCGTGATTAATACATGGTGATTAGTACAAGCTGGCTGGGTTCTAATCATTGCAGTGAATGTGTTACTTTTTTTTTTTTTTGATCACTTACATTATTGTTTTCTGTCAGAGAGTGCAAAACATAACTCAAAACACAACTCCTGCCATTGCCGTTGACCAAGGCACTGGCGTCAGATCTGGAGTTGATCCCCAGGCGCTGCACTGTGGCTGCCCACTGCTCCTAAGTAGTTAGGATGGGTGAAACGCAGAGGACAAATTACCCCACGGGGTCAATAAAGTATAACTTAACGTAACAGGGTTGGAGTTGCAGTGCCAGTTATCTCATTAATTTTATACAACGTCATACAAACATATCAGCAGGTTCATTATAGCTGAGGTTATTAATTTTATACAATGTCATATAAACATGTAAACAGGTTCATTATAGCTGAGGTTATTCATTTTATACAACGTCATACAAACATGTCAACAGGTTCATTACAGATGAGGTTATTCATTTTATACAACGTCATACAAACATGTCAACAGGTTCATTACAGATGAGGTTATATACACTTTTATAACTCAGTAAATAAAATATTAGTCTCCCAGATTAAATATGTGCCACGTTTCCCAAAGATCTACAGATTAATTAAGCCGTAGCCTCAACATGAATGTCAATTGCTTGGTTAAAATGTCTATACAACCATCAGAAAGCCTTCCCACAATTCAGCACAAGTGAAAATTCCTCTGAACTTCTCAATATTTTTTTGTAGTGAAAAGCACTTTGTGTGGGAAAAAAAAAGTTTGGAAGAGTTTCCTTGAGGGAGTGCCAGGAGCAGCCTCTCATGACACTGCTATTTGCTATATCTGAGACCTGTCCCTGTCTTGAACCTGTCATGTTGTATAAGAGAGCAGCGTGACCTAAACCTCATCCTGTTTGGGGAGAGCAGTTGCCCCATGGTCACGGCGGACATTTTGTGTTTGTGTGAAAACAGCTGGCTCCTGAGAACACGCAGCTGTCCTTCGAGAAAGCCGTGGAAGCGGGAGCTGAAGGCCTGGAGACGGATGTGACAATCAGGCGAAGCATCTTTTATTTTCTCTTCCTTTCTGCCTTTCTCTGTGATTTTAATTAACGGCCGGTTTGCATAAAACATTACGCTGTGCCAGCGCAATTATGTAAATGCATCTCAACAAAAGCACACTGCACAGAGAGGCTATTATTAATGGGTAGGCCTGCCAGTACTGAGATGTACTTACACTCTTTACCACATATACATTATTGTGGCATGGTTTCAAATGGGAAAATCGGCTGGATGTTTTGTTGAGGGGAGAGGCATTATTATTTGTAGCTGGAAGCAAGGGAACTATTTTCAATCTTGTTGTGTTCAAAGTGGCAGGACACAATTCCAGAACTGTCCAGAAATGTGGCGAACAACAGCTAAATAAAAGCCCCTCATTATTAGAGCCGTTTTTTCCTGTTACCATGACGCACGTGGTGCGACTTGTGCGTAGGTGATTTTGTCCAGTTTCTGAGGGCCACTCTGGGTATTTTAACCATACGTGTGATGTGAACGTGGGCTAATCCGGTGTGGTGCCGTATCAGCTGTCCCCACTTTGGATCCCACTGAGATGGATCAGAACCAGCCTGTTACAGCAAGGTCAAACGCAGCTGAGGATTTAGACCACGGCACTCTGTTTGGCCAGACCCTCAGAAGTGATGTCACAGCAAAAACAAATACATCAACACAGATAAAGCAGATGGAGATTAATCTTAATTTGGCACCAGCAAGACCTGGTGCCTCTCTTCCAAGAATACCATTCTGGAGAGTATGACATTTTGGCTTCAATTATGCTTAATTTGGATTATTGTCATTCCTCTCCAATTTTAATTAAAATATACTATAGATCATGCTATTGATAAATTGGTAACTATTGATAAATAAAGGGGGTGTGGACCAGCATCCTTTAATTATGCTGTGCCTCTTAGCATTCATGTTAAAGTGCTCTTAAAGAACACTTTAGCTCATGAGCCTGTGTTTACTGCAAGAATTAATGAGCTCCAGGCCGATGGGTTCCCCATACAGAGAACCGCTCTGGGACAGTGGCTGCATTTATGATGGTTTAAGTGTAAGTGTGGACCTAAAAAAAGATCACACATTAGTTCTCCCGGTCCTCGCATTGTGGGGATTACAGGTAGTAATCCATTTAGCCATCCTAGCATTTCTGCGTACGCTGCAGGTGTATAACTCCGGCTCCTAAACCGCATTGCATGTGACACCTATATATGGCCTCGTCGCATGACTCAGCGCAGATAATAAGGTTAAACGGCATGAGTGGAAAACCCCATGACTCCAAAGTCCTGCGCAGTTCCCATAAGGCCGCAGATTACATTTTGTCTCAACGCTGAATTGCTACTAAAGTTTGTCTGTTGGATTGGAGGTGAATTTATCAGGTGTTCGTGGTCTTAAGCAGACTTAAAAGCAGAGGTGGAAAATCCAGGTTCAGAATGTCCTCCCCGGTATTTTGTTCCAGGTCACCTGGATTTGCTAATTGGCTGGCTGACTTCATGGGTGGAAGAAGCACACGGCAGGACTTTTACTTTCTGACCCCTGGACTTTTCACCTGTGCTTGAACAATCTCAGTAATTGCAGCAAATTTGCGGCAAACTATAGTGTTCACAAGTTTGCCAGAATTGTTTGCCAGAAGTTCACCAGTAGTTTGCCTCAAAGCTAATTTGTGTGTGAAAATATCAGCTTGCTGCAAGCTTGCTGGGAGGTCTACATTTTTGTAAGGGACCTGCTATGGGGCATTGTGTATGAATTCTCTCTGTGCTGTGATTGGTGTTGGGTCATCGCAGTTATGATGGGGTGCCCTTCCTGATGCACGACAATACTTTGCGGAGGACGACCAACGTGCACGAGGTGTTCCCCAATCGGACGAACACCCCTGCCTCCTGGTTCACCTGGAGCGAGCTGGAAACGCTCAACGCCGGGGCCTGGTTCTTCTCGGTGAGTAGTCTACCCTGGACGTGCTGCTCAACACACTGAGCTCACTGAATGTGCACTCTGTGCCTTAGTCTCAAGACATCCGTGTTTACTTTACATATAACCCAGGGAAGCCTTAACCTCCATTCTCTTTTTAACTGTAGTAGGGTATGTAACACCCACCTTTAAGACCAGACACTAAGTACGTTAGTCATTGACAGATCTGCAAGCACAAGCTGACCTTTATTCCGTGTCTAGAGCTAAGGAATGGTGTTGAATCAAGAGACGTAAAATATTTGATTTCTCTTCTGCTGTGAACTCACAACTGTAAGAAGTGAAGGGATAACTGACTGACCTTCTTAAAAATGTGCCAAGTCCTTTATTCCTGTTGTTACTTCATTTGTGTTCTTCTGTCCAATGAGATTACATTATATCTCTGTATTTCAAAGTGACAACAAATACTGTGAGCTCCCAGCATACATGTACAATCTATGAAATTCATTATAAGACATCTGGAGAAAAATCAATGGGGATAAAGAGATTTATAAAAATGTATCACTGTTTGCCTGGAGGTGCCAAGCATCTGTTGAGTCTGGCAGCCTGGTTTGTGTATGTATGTGGAAGAGCTTGGAACAGATTGAATGATCTTCCTCATCCTCCTCCTCCTCCTCCTCACCCTCAGCATGACCCCTTCGGGACCGCTTATTCACTGGACCCTGATGACCGGGTCAGGGCCCAGAACCAGACGGTCCCAAGGCTGAAGGACTTCCTGGACCTGGCCGCTCTGCACGGCAAGCTGGTGATGTTTGACCTGTACCGCCCGCCCAGAGGTCACCCGTACAGGGACACCTGGATCAACCGCACCCTGGAGGTCCTCCACAACGAGACCTCCCTCAACTCCAGCCAGGTACGACTGCAGCGTCCCCATGCAAGTTCACCTGGCCTAATAAATAAATTAATAAAAAGCTAGCCAGTAGAAATTAATTAGCTATAGTGTAGTTGTAATTTTGCAAGTGTGACTCCACGTGCCCATGTTTGCGTTTATGTGCTTGCGTGCCTGTATGTGTGTGTGTGTGTGTGTGCGCCTGTGTTTGTGCATGTGTATGTGTGTGCATCTGTTTGTGTGTATTTGTGTGTGTATATGTGTTTGTGTGTGCATGTGTGCCTGTGTTTGTGTGTGTGTGTTTGTTTTTGCGTGCATGTGTGTATTTGTTTTTGCGTGCATGTGTGTATGTGTGTTTAATACGTGTTGGCTTGAACACTCAGGTGTGGTGGCTGCCCTCGGAGCGGAGGGACCAGGTGCAGGAGATTGACCCCGCCCTACAGCAGATCTCAGGCCACAGGGCCTCTATTGAGGAGCTGCAGGAGAACCACATTGTGAGGCTCAACCTCCACTACAGCTCCATGTCTCAGGAGCAGATCAGGTACTGCACCTCCTTAAGGTCTATTCCCACTACTCCTCCCCCCCACCTCCATCTGGGCTGAGAACTTCTGGTTTTCCACCCTCCCTTTACCTGGGAGTCAGGTGTGAAGACAGTCTGGCCAATCGGTAGCACTGATTGTTCAGTTAATTACCTGGGAAAACCCGGGCTGGATT
>CM056378.1:11040610-11045610 GCA_029718625.1 Synaphobranchus kaupii
TAAAGCCATAACAATTTACGTAAAAATACTTCACAGATATTGACTTTATCTCAATTACAAGCAATATAGACTGCATATATGGTTAATATTGACCATTTACCTCTGCTAGATCACATTTATCAATAAAAGTGATATTTGTTTTTGTGATAAAATGTGATTTTTGTGTTCTTTTACATGTTTATCACAGAAAATGAGCCAAGGCCAATGAGTCTCAGGTTGGAAAAATTATGAATTGTATCATTTTTCTTTTAGTAAACATTGAATACGGGTCCCACAGACCCGAACACCACACAAGGGTTAACACAAAAATACTATTAAATACTCACTGGCAGTGAGACCATGAGCTATTCTGTTCTACATCTCATCACTTATGCAGCTCATCTTCTGAACAATAATTACAGTATATACGTATACTGTTTCTACTTTAGAGCAGTTAAAGTCTAAGGACAGTGTGCATTTCTGTTTCTATGATTTATTTTCTCACCAGTGAAGTCTCACACAACAACTTGCTGCCGCGCACCATGTTGCCAATGGTGATGTGAAAGTAGGTGTTTCCACTGCTCCAGTTGGATATCTTTGTGAAGGGGTGTGTCGTCAAGATATCCTGCAGAAAGCAGATCATGAAATTATAAACACCAGCAGAAATAAGCCTGACTGCACACATACAAACATGCACATAAGTTGACAGAAGTGTGTACATGTACATGATAACAGTCCTATGATATGCATAGTTTAAACTGCTATGCCAACATAAATACATGTTTGATTGTTGATTACACATATTTTGATGTGGAATAGGGACGGGTCATTCGGTTTCACACACCTTGCTCTTTGGGTCAATCAAACTGACACCGTGCTTGTTGATGGCTATAAGCAGAATCTCAGGGAAGTTTGGCTCTGTGGGTTTGCTGTGGGGAATCATTTTTGAGAGAAAACGACAGATCCACATTCCCATGACGTGCACTGACCTAGTCCAATCTCCTGGGTCCAATTATGGCTGAACGAACCTCTTCATAAAGCCATAAATGTTAGTGACAAAATTGGGACAGCCAAAATCATAGGCCTGGGAACAAAATGGCCTCCGCTACACTGAGGAACTCAAAGATCAAAGTGTTTCTATTAATACTGTCCCACTGCTGTCACAAATTGGCTATTTATTAATGTGGAATCTGCATAAATTATGCATCACCAGCAGTTAGTATGTTGTCTAGAATGAAAATGATTACCTTTACTTCAAAAAAGGCCGATCCGAATGTTGACCATCTTTGAAAATGATTTTCAGGAACATTAACTTGGCCTCCTCTCTTGACTTCCCCGCCTGCTTGTTGAAGTAGGCCACGACAGACTGGGAAAAGACCGAAGAAGCATAAAAACACAAATAGCAGTGTTCACCTTTCACCTTTCACCACCCACATGACCTCTCATGACGCCGTCCCACGACCCCACACCGCCATACACTGTCTCACAAAGCGTCTGTGGACTTTTTAATGAAGTTGTATTATGAAAACACAGCACAACAGTGATTTTTCAAAAACGAGATGTGCTTTTGAGATGTGTAGTGCTCTCAAGACTGACCCGTTTCCAGTCGTCAGGTGAGAGCTGTCGGATCAGGTCCTGGGGCACGAGCTCCTTAAGCATCTTGGGAATTGCGGGAAAGTGGGACTTGTCGTCCTCAAACTTGACACGGTAAATAAGGGCGCCCAGCTGGAAGACCTCCTCTCGGGAGCACTTATGGTAGCCACGCAGGTACTGGGCAGTTCCTGGAGAGCATGTACAAAGAAGTGTGTCACTATCTATCTCTGTCACACAAAAATACACACAGATACACACCAGTGTCAAATTATATTTAAGTTCTATATAGATAAGCTATTAATGCCCAATAAAGGTCTGGGGCCTCATTTATTAAATGTGTGTACGCACAAAAAAAAGATGTGCACGCCACTTTTCCCAGCGGATTCGGGATATATAAAAATAACTTGACGTGTGCACATTTACACAAACTATGACCTCAAGCGTACACACATTTTTGGCAAAATACAGATGCAAATCCTAGATAGCCGTTTCACTCAATTCAACTTCATATCAAAGTACACAGCTTTCTAATAACCACATCCCTTGTCCAGAGCAACATCCAGGCCTTAGTAGTTTTTGTCTTTTTTTGTGTTAGTCTGAAAGTCCATATTGCCTATCCCAGACTGTCCGAAAAACAATAATATCACCGGTGATACCTCCCATCATGCGTTACATTCAGAGTTTCAGCTTATGCCATGATGGAGGCGGTGTAGAGTCTCACAGTACAGACGCATAAGATTCAAGCGCTCTTTTAGCCCAGAATCCATTTGACTGCAATTTGATTGTGAGGGATTTAATCTGGGAGATATTTACGTGGATGCAAGATACATTTCTGTGCAATCACTGATGATCAGTGTCATGACTGAATTAATAGCAACAATTATTATTAATTCCTGAGTATGGTAATGTAACCTTATGAAATTGGGGGGGGGGCACAAGTGCCTATTTTTTTGGGCAAATGATGCCGGTACCCAGGCACTTACGCGTCGCCCGTGCGCAATGCACTTTGTATCCACTTTAATATCCGACCACTTATTTTTAATTTCCTAAAAGGTTCGGCTGCTGTGACATGCTGCCACTCCACACATTTTCTTTTATTGGTTACGCCAGAACTACTTCCACCAAACAATATTGCAATAAAGCCCGTCTGGCCCCGAGCGTCTCGATTTCACACTCTGTGAAGTTTCTCTTTCTTCTTGTTTTGCGGCTGACTCTCCATTTTCCCTGACAATTATTTTTGGAATGACTGATTTATATGCACATGATATTCACAAGAACTGTGGGAGTTAATGGGGCAGGAAAGTAGGCCCGTGCACATATGCAATCCGTTAACGGTAAGGGAGCAGGGCTTGTAACCTAAAGGACACAGGTGTGATTCCCAGGTGGAGCATTGTACCCTTGAGCTCTTCAATCTGCATTCTTTCAATATATATCCAGCTGTATAAATGGATCTACTAAATGCCAGTAATATAGTTTCAAGAGAAAATTGTGTGCAGCTGAGCATATGGATGGCTTTATAAATCAGGATATGTTTTTATATTGTGTGTACGTAACCTTTTAGTGTAGAACCTTTTATAAATGAGGGGCGTGGTGTTGTAAATTAGTTCTGGCTATAAATATAAATATATGTGCAATACAAGGCACTGCTTTCACACTGTACCAATATTTAATTGTACTTGTACCAAACATATACACTAATATTTGAATATGAATTTAGTTCTGCCACAAATATGAAATGAGAGAAGCTTTTTTTCATTTTATATATAGAAGTTAAAGGGAAAGTCTAAATGAATGACCTGGTAGTAATGGAAGATGGAGTCAGCAAACGAATCCTTCCCTGGCACAGTGTTAGTCCAGAGCTTCTTCATGAAAAACACCTGGTATGTCAATGAAGGCACTATACCTGCACGGGGAAAAAGGCAATTTAATGCATTTATACGTGGTCACAGTGAGATAAAACACTGCTGGGAGCTTCTTCTTCTGTGGTCACAGTGAGATAAAACACTGCTGGGAGCTTCTTCTGTCGTGGCCACAGTGAGATAAAACACTGCTGGGAGCTTCTATCTGTCGTGGCCACAGTGAGATAAAACACTGCTGGGAGCTTCTATCTGTCGTGGCCACAGTGAGATAAAACACTGCTGGGAGCTTCTCTTCTGTGGTCACAGTGAGATAAAACACTGCTGGGAGCTTCTTCTGTCGTGGCCACAGTGAGATAAAACACTGCTGGGAGCTTCTTCTTCTGTGGTCACAGTGAGATAAAACACTGCTGGGAGCTTCTTCTGTCGTGGCCACAGTGAGATAAAACACAGCTGGGAGCTTCTATCTGTCGTGGTCACAGTGACATAAAACACTGCTGGGAGCTTCTTCTGTCGTGGCCACAGTGAGATAAAACACTGCTGGGAGCTTCTATCTGTCGTGGCCACAGTGAGATAAAACAACTGCTGGGCGCTTCTATCTGTCGTGGCCACAGTGAGATAAAACACTGCTGGGAGCTTCTATCTGTCGTGGCCACAGTGAGATAAAACACTGCTGGGAGCTTCTATCTGTCGTGGCCACAGTGAGATAAAACACTGTTGGGAGCTTCTATCTGTCGTGGCCACAGTGAGATAAAAACACTGCTGGGAGCTTCTTCTTCTGTGGTCACAAAACAAATGTCATGCAAATCCAAGCAATATAGGGCTCAAAACACTAGGCAAATTTTTTACCGTCCTTTGCAGGTCTGGCTTTCTTGATCCAGTCCGTGAGGGTGCCTGACAAAGTCGAAGAAGAAGTCTCCCTCCGGCACACTAATCACCTGAAAGGCAGCGTCACAGGTTCAGCAACTTCTCCACAATCTACTCGTCTTCCTTCTTCAATACAGTGTCTCATTTGCATTAAAGATCTTCCAGCTTCATTAAAATTTAATTGCTTCCCTCAGATTAATTCATAGTAGAATGGTCCCGTTTTAAAATGACATTCATAATAATGCCATAAAGGTCAATCCTTGCTAACTCGGTGCCTTTCCACATTTTGAGGGGGCACAATGAAGCAAAGATCTTCTTGAAATCAAATTAAATGAAACATCTAAATAGATTCATCAAAGACAATGGAATTAATTTAATGGTTACAACCCTGTGATGGAAAACAAGCAAGCCTGTTCTCAATTATTCCTAAAAGGCATTGATTTATTGGATAGTCCTTGTAGTGTACTAGCGCTAACACTAGCACTAACACTAACTCGATGAGCGGCCTAGCAAGACTATAGGCTTGATTTACTAAGACCTTTAGCATGTGAAAAATCTTTTAGCACATGCAAAACCAATAACATGACCAATGATTGGTCATGGTATTTGTTTTGCACCAATCATTAGTTGTGTTATTAGTTTTGTGGTGTGCTAAGAGGTTTTTGCACACGCAAAAGGTCTTAGCACATCAGGCCCTATGAGTGT
>CM056378.1:11050610-11060610 GCA_029718625.1 Synaphobranchus kaupii
AGAAAAAAGATCTAATTTAATCTCTTTTATCAACATGGAAGAATGTAACCTAAAACTAAGCCTGTATAGTTTGCACGCACATAATAGGACATGGCACTGGTGAAATGTCGTCAGAGTAAAGCTGCTTTTCATACCGATGACGGACGGACGGACGGATTGTTGACTTACTTGACGTGGTTGTCGGTGAGTTGTTTGAGGATCTCGCAGAAGATCTCATCTTTCAGTGGCTCCGCCTTCAACGCCCCTTCAAATATCTGGTCGGTGAGCTCGTTGACAGAGCGCGTTCGCTTGGACGGGTAATCACCCATGTACTTCATTATAGGTGGAGGAGGAGTCAAGGAGACGCACGCACAGAGGGGTCACAGAGGGGTCACAGAGGCGGGGTAGCACATTACTACACTCTCCACTTCAAACAAATATTTGGACCTGGGAAGACAGATTAAACTCTGGATTATCATTGTTAGGACACGTACACATTATTTTGGCATTCCATGTCTGAATGAATTTGAGTATGTTTGTTATGTCTTCTGGCGTTTAAGAGAGTGTTTGTCTGTTTTGAATGTAAAACTCCTGAAGAGATATTTTTGAGTGACAATCGTTGCTAAAAAAAGTTGCACTGCCCATTTTAGGAGTTTTCATGGCCCCATTATTTCTTTTTTACATGGTTAAAATGAGTCTCTGAGGAGATGATGTAAGTTGGACGGGAAGGCTCTCTCGATGAGAAGGATATCGATGAAGGACATGCAGGCCTCTTGGGAAAGTTCCTCGTGGTTCAGCACCTTCTTCAGCAGTGGCTGCTTGATGGGCTCTCTGGTGCAAGACCACAGCTTGTCTTTCCCCCGGTTCTTTGTGATCATCACCCGACTGAGCGTGTGCTTTGGAGGGGGCCTGGAGAGAGGGATGGAGGGAGGGAGGGAGGGAGGGAGCGAGAGAGAGGGAGAGAGAGAGAGGGAGAGAGAGAGAGAGAGAGAGAGAGGGGAGGGGAGGGAGAGACAGAGAGAGAGAGAGAGAGATATTGTTCTGTTATTACTCTGTTTATCGAATGTTTCATGTTTCTTGCCATGCTTTGGCAATACAAATGCTAATTTGTATTAGCTAAGAAGCTAAAAAGGGATAAAAAGCCAATAATTAATAAAAATAAATAAATTAATAATAAAACCATGATAAAACCAATATAAAACTGTCAAACCATCAGAATACAGACTTCCAGTAAAACAATAAGATCATACAAAAAAAGAGATAGAGAGAGAGAGAGATAAAATGCTCTTTATGGCAGTGAGGTGTGGGGTCCACTCATCAGTCAAGAATTCGGCAAATGGGACAGACATCCAATTGAAACCCTGCATGCAGAATTCTGTAAACATATCTTAAAGGTACATAGAAACACAACAAACAATGCATGCAGGGCAGAATTAGGCCAATATCCATTACTTATAAAAATACAAAAAAGGGCAATCAAATTTTGGAAACATTTAAAACACAGTGATCCCCACTCACATCAATACAAAGCCCTGCGATACCAAGAGTTGAGCAAAGAAAACAATCCCCTCACTCAGCTGGTCCTGAGCCTTAGTTCTGCACACACACTAACACATACTAACTCCTCACTGGCTCAGGATCAGAACAAAACTACAAATCTAATTAGAATTACCCAAATTGCAACACAACTGAAACAAAATTATATCACGTATTGGGAATCTCAAACAAAATCACAAAGTAAAATGAAATGTTATCTGACCCTAAAAAGACAGTACACTGTAGCAAACTACCTGACCACAGTTACTGACAAAAAACTGAGAACCACCTTGACGAGGTACAGACTCAGCGAGCACCGCCTAGCCATAGAAACCGGCAGACACAAAAGATCATGGCTGCCAGAAGAACAAAGATTGTGTCAACAATGTAAAGACCCCAAAATTGAAACCGAAAAACACTTCCTTATTGAATGTGCCAAATTTGACCAAATTCGTAATAAATTCTACCCCAAAATGAGCCAAAAATGTCCACAATTCGACAGCACACCAGATGCCGACAAACTACCCTTCTTATTAGGGGAAAATAAAGACTGCTGCATACTAGCAGCACAATTTGTGCTCTCTTGCCACAATCTGAGGGACAGTGAGTGACCCTGTCATGCACACATGCACACACATACCTGCACACACATACGAGATTGCAACATACACACATACAAACACACACGCACACACATACCTGCACACACATACGAGCATGCAACATACATACAAACTGACATGTGCACATGCACACAACACACACAGAAACACAGACACACACACACAAGACATAACATAATTTATTGTAATTCTTGTTATAGGCAGTTCTATTATTGTTTGATTTACATAAACATACTGTATATAGTTTTATTATGTAACCCCTGCTTTGGCAACACAAGTGCCTGTATTTGTCATGCCAATAAAGCACTTTGAAATTGAAATTGAATTGAGAGAGAGAGAGAGAGAGAGTGAGAGAGGGACAGAGTGAGAGAGGGACAGAGTGAGAGAGACAGAGTGAGAGAGGGACAGAGTGAGAGAGGGACAGAGTGAGAGAGGGACAGAGTGAGAGAGACAGAGTGAGAGACAGAGTGAGAGAGGGACAGAGTGAGAGACAGAGTGAGAGAGGGACAGAGTGAGAGAGAGGGACAGAGTGAGAGAGAGAGACAGAGTGAGAGAGACAGAGTGAGAGAGACAGAGAGAGAGAGGGACAGAGTGAGAGACAGAGTGAGAGAGACAGAGTGAGAGAGAGACAGAGTGAGAGAGGGACAGAGTGAGAGAGGGACAGAGTGAGAGACAGAGTGAGAGAGGGACAGAGTGAGAGACAGAGTGAGAGAGGGACAGAGTGAGAGAGGGACAGAGTGAGAGACAGAGTGAGAGAGGGACAGAGTGAGAGACAGAGAGAGAGAGGGACAGAGTGAGAGACAGAGTGAGAGACAGAGTGAGAGAGGGACAGAGTGAGAGAGAGAGAGTGAGAGACAGAGTGAGAGAGGGACAGAGTGAGAGAGAGAGACAGAGTGAGAGAGACAGAGTGAGAGAGACAGAGAGAGAGAGGGACAGAGTGAGAGACAGAGTGAGAGAGACAGAGTGAGAGAGAGAGAGGGACAGAGTGAGAGAGAGAGAGGGACAGAGTGAGAGAGAGAGAGAGAGAGAGAGAGAGAGACAGAGTGAGAGAGGGACGATGAGACTAGTGTAGAGGGGAGGTGTGCGGAGAGGAGCGTAGAGATTTGAAGAGGCTGATGTAACAAGGGTACTGCAGACAGGGGGGATGCTGGGTACCTGAAGTAGTCGTAGGAAAACTCCTCTAGAGTGTATGGCTTCACCCTCCCCTCACTCTCCACCAGTGTTAAATGGGACATACGGATGGACTCCTGCCGTTGGTCTGGTGTCATGGTAACCAAAGCCTTGTACACAAAGAGAGAGAGAGGGGAAGAGAGGAAGAAAGAGAGAGAGAGAGAGAGAGATTGCGTTTGTGCAACCGGGAATGGTACGTCAATGCACATGCAATGACTGACCCCTTACTTTACTTCTTTAAACTGTAAACTATGCGATAGGTGCCATGCTACAGCTCTCGGGTCGCAGTACTAAATGTGTGAGGTTTGAGACAGAGAGGAGATAGAATGCCATGCTGTAAAGCTGGGGTTTTCAACCTTTTCTGATCCACCCAGGCTCAAAGGTATCCAGAGGACCCCCATCATAAGTTAAAAATTATTTTTAAAAAAGGTTTTACATTTTTAAATATTTTCCCAAACGTATATAGACATTGCTAGTAAAGTCTGGTCAGGAACCCCCTGCAGTACCTTCAGGACCCCTAGGGGTACATGGCCCCATGTTGAAAACCCAGACTGCAAAGCATTGTGTATCAGCATTTACCAGTGTGAACGGCCACTTACTACAATGTCGGGCTGGGGTCTGGTTACTGAGGGCAGCACGTAGACACAGTCGGCCGGGAAGTCGCCCCTCTGTTTGGTCCGGTCATTGATGCCATGCGCCCATCCGGAATTCATCACCTGCTCCCCAGTTTCCTGGTCCAGGAGGATGAGGTCACCCTTTGCAAAGCTCAGGAAGGTGGAGTCCTCCCCAGCTAAAACAGTCAGGAAGATTAAAACAGTCAGAAAGAATGAAACAGTCAGGAAGATTGAAACAGTCAGGAAGATTGAAACAGTCAGGAAGATTGAAACAGTCAGAAAGAATGAAACAGTCAGGAAGATTAAAACAGTCAGGAAGAATGAAAGTCAGGAAGATTGAAACAGTCAGGACGATTAAAACAGTCAGAAAGAATGAAACAGTCAGGAAGATTAAAACAGTCAGAAAGAATGAAAGTCAGGAAGATTGAAACAGTCAGGACGATTAAAACAGTCAGAAAGAATGAAACAGTCAGGAAGATTAAAACAGTCAGAAAGAATGAAACAGTCAGGAAGATTAAAACAGTCAGAAAGAATGAAACAGTCAGGAAGATTAAAACAGTCAGAAAGAATGAAACAGTCAGGAAGATTGAAACAGTCAGAAAGAATGAAACAGTCAGGAAGATTAAAACAGTCAGAAAGAATGAAACAGTCAGGAAGATTAAAACAGTCAGAAAGAATGAAACAGTCAGGAAGATTAAAACAGTCAGAAAGAATGAAACAGTCAGGAAGATTGAAACAGTCAGGACGATTAATCTCTTACTGTGACACACGGTTCAGGTGAGATCACACGGTTACATTTTCTGTTTTTTTATTTAAATTTAAATTTATTGAAATTCCACCTCTTCACTGCAACCATTTCACAAAGCCGGATTAAGGAGTTAGCCGGCTAACTTTAGCACATATTTTGAATTAACCCAGGCTCTCATCCAATCAGATGTCATCGAATTCAAAATATTTACAAAAGTTATCCGGCTAACTCCTTAGTCCCGCTTCGTGAAATACCCCCCAGTACTGGCACTAGTAGGATTGCATTTGAGAGTCATAACAAACTTTTCAACACTAAGCTGCTCTCACTGGGATTGGGGTTGTCCTGCAGGGCCACAACAAACTTTGACCTCCCCCTCAGCCCCTCCAGGAAGGTGACGACCAGGTCTCGGATGTCGTCGGCGTTGTTGGAGGTGAAGGTGTACTCATCGCCCTTGATAGTGGCCAGCGTGAAGCTCTGTCCCTGCAGTTTACCCCCTCTGTAATGATAATGTGTGGCACTGGTTACAGCACGGACATTCAAATCTGGCACTCCAATCCAAATCCAGCCCTGGTTTTCTTTCCTTCCAGGTAATTAACTGAACAAGCAGTGCTACTGATTGGCCAGGCTGTCTTCACACCTGACTCCCAGGTAAAGGGAGGGTGGAAAAACAACAGTCCATGATTTGAATAACGGGGTTACAGGTTAGTATTCCTCCTTACTGAGACACCATCATTCCATGTTCTCTGCACTTCCTTGCAGCTGACAACTGATGTTTTGTTACCAATGGCTAAATTCAAATCTCTCTAGATTTACTATGATCACAATGTCACATAAATGCAACACAGTATTCAGAGGTTATGAGTATGACTATCATCATATAAGATTATGATGAGGAAAATACTGCATTGCTACTGCATATAGCTACATTAATTAATATTCATGATCAGACAGACCTTGAATCTTTACACATTCTAAACAGTGGTAATACAATTAGATCTAAAGCAATTATTTGTTATTTTTATTTATACTAATGAATATGCATGAGCAGTAAAGCACAAGCCTTCACTCCCACAGTGCTCTTCTGTCTCAGTAATTCAGCGCTATGTGTTGTCAGCATAAAGCTCTTGAGTCATAGGGAATACTGGCCAAGTACCTGCTGCTGGACACTGCAGTGATTTCTGGGAAAGAGAGTTCCAGCAGGACCTGTTCCTGTTCATCCACAAAGTAAACTCCTGTCCAGTTCACAGCCACAATGACTTCATTCTTTGGCAAGCTGGGACCTACGCAGGAAGAGGAAGCGGCAGGGGGTTTTGACAAAGCGGAAGGAAGTTCTGACCTGGAGCAGAGTAAACGGCCTCACGAGTACGACACACACACCTGAGTACGGCACACACACACACACCTGAGTACGACACACACACACACACACACACACACACACCTGAGTACGACACACACACCTGAGTACGGCAAACACACACCTGAAAACCTGAAGGCCTCATAAAAACGGGAAAAGAGCAAAGGCCACTTGTACCGAGCGAAGTCCACCACTTCCTCCTTGACCTTCTGCGGCTCCATCCTCTTCTGTGTGTAGATTCCCTGTAATGGGGAAGAGGGGACTTGAATGTGAGAAGAAGTAAATGTGTAAAATTGGTTAGGAAACGGGGAAAGAGATTGGAGGGGAAAGAAAGACAGATTAATCTGCCGGGCCGTAACAGACGCTGCATCCCAGAGGCTTTGCCTGAGTAAACTGCAGCCATCAAATCACTGAGCTGCCAGGTAATTTTAGAGCCTTATCTCTGGGAAACACACTGCAGGAAGTACGAGTCCAGCTATGTACTCCGTTGGGAAAGCCACGCAGTCTCGATGATGAAGTGAGACGGAGATGCGGTTTGTCGAGGCGTGTAGCGGGACGGCTGGCTCCCGCTGCCCGGCTGCGATTGGACCGTACCTTTTTGTGCGCGGCCATGATGAACTGGGCCCACTTCTCCACGGTCCTGGCGGAGTTGACTTCGCGGTCGGGGACGTAGGAGGGGATGAGGCTGAGGAGACGCTCCACTAGGATCTCTGATCCGTAGTCCACGTAGTACTGCTGTGAGGCCAGCTCCGCCAGGTCCTCCTCCTTACCAAATGAACAGCATTAAAGAAGGCAATGCATGCTCTTCTTCTGTGGTATACAGTGCGGACATAGCAGACAAACATCAATTAAGGCTGCGACTGGACGGCCAACCTCTCACCCCACCCCGCCCCGCCCCACCCCGCCCTCACCCTATCACAGCGGTACTCTCCAAACTTGACCCCGCGCACGATCTGCTGGTAAATGAGGTTGGTGGCCACATTGTCATCAGCGGGATGGTGCCAGGGGGTGAAGATCTCCTTACGGAAGAACAGCCTCCAGGGGGCGTTTCGCTCCTGCGCCCCCTGCTCCTTGGCGTACTGCTCGCACTGCGACACCGCGTCCATCACGTGGTCGTTCCCGCTGCCCAGAGAGGACACCTGCCAGGTACATGAGTAGGGTAGCCATAGGGATCATCATAGAAACGCAGTAGAGAGGGTTAAGGGGGAATCTTGAAAACCACACCCTACTCTAACTGTGTAGGGTGTGCTTGGGTTTTTAAGACTCTGGCCAAGGTGTTTTTGAGTTTAAATACCCCCTGGCATAAGGGCAATATATTAGTTCTCAAATCCACTTGTAGATGAATGAAATAATTTCAAATTGATTGACAGTTTAATGAAATTGAAAAGCTGTAGCTAGAAGCATAGTGGCACAGGATCGCAGATTAAAAGCATTACGCTCGCTGAGTGGCAGTAATACTTATGAAATGACAGTAATGAACCGCAGAATGAACGGTGTCAGCAGTGTTTCAATGAGGACGTTAATGAAGTTAAGATGAAATAAGAATGACAGCGCAGTGAAGCTCTGGTTCTCCTGTACCTTGTCGAACAGGGCGATGTAGAGGGAGAAGCCAAAGCGGTCCCTCAGGCTGATTTTGTCAGACAGGGCATTGCACAGCTCCTTGGCCGTGGTGGCCGAGTCCGTCAGGAGGGTCTTAGTTGTGCCGTCCATGAAGGTCACCGGCAACATGATGGGTTTCTTAGACTTTGTGGCCTGAGTGCAAAAGCAAATGCAAAAAGTAGAGTATTCAGTATTCAAACCCAGTTTCTACTCTCTCTATGACAGGGGTAGGCAACCCTGGTCCTGGAGTGCCGATGATGTTTCTGGTTTTTGTTCCATCTGAGCTTGATCGCAAGAGTTTGCTGGATGATTAAAAGTCTGAGCCTGAATATTCTGAATGGTGAAACACCGAGTGCCTCCAGCACATTGCATCTGCAGTGCATTATTACACCTGATTAAGTAACACGAACCCAGTTATGTAGTTACAGTTTTGGATGGAGCAAAAACCAGGACCATCTCTGGCACTCCAGGACCAGGGTTGCCTACCCATGCTCTATGATCTATGTCAGTGGTCTCCAACCCTGTTCCTGGAGATCTACCTACCCTAATTTGGCACACCTGATTCTACTAATTAGCAGTTCAATGAGATGCCCAGCTGTTGAATGAGGAGTGCTTTGTTAGGGTTGGAGCGAAAATGTACAGGATCTATGTGATCAACCTCATACAGTGTACCCCTGGCAGCAGGGACATCAGAGAAAGGGAGGATGTTTGGGATTTGGGGAGTAGTATCTGGGGGGGGGAGGGTGTGAAGTGGGCCGTTGTACCTGGAGCTCCAGCCAGGATGGAGGCTGTGTCCTTGTCCCATTGACGAAGGTCCTCCTCAGACGCTCCTCGCAGTAAGGGGCGTAACCAGGGGGCCCACCATTAATGTAGTTCCTCAAATACTGCAGGGTACAAGAGACCGGAGAGCGGGAGTTGCTATGGAATCCGCAGTTGCCATGGAATCACCAAGAAAAACTAATGGTAACGGTTTTGAGGCACTGCACAACCTTTATTGGATCATTGAAAGACATAAGGACACAACATGTTTCAGTTTCTTCACAGAAAATCATCGAGTCATCGTTCATAAAGGAAATGTAGTGACACACAGGGAACCTCTATGTATAAGTCTTACTTTGACAAACTTTTCGGACGGGGCGAAGCAGCCCACGCAGAGTGAGATGAGGATCCAGCCACGGGCGTGGCTGCTCTTGGACGGGTTCTGGTTAAGCTGCTTACAGATCTGACAGTAAATCTCATCTCTGGGCAACAAAAAAGAACAGCTCTCAATGCAGTACTATTGAAACTTCATTTGAATTTATCAAGTCGAAGGTCAATAAATATCTAGTGGTCATATTCATCTACTTGAGTAACTATGATAATACGACAATGAGTGAGAAAGCAAGTCTATAATACCTATATCAGAAGGAGGACCAATTCTGAGATGTTAATTAAAGAGATGTCTCTTTAATTAAGAAGCTTCAGATCTCAGAGGCTTCGAGACAGAAACTTCATTTGAATTTATCATGAAGAAGGTCAATAAAAATCTAGAGCTAGTATTCATCTACTTTACTATCTCCGATAATATGACGATGAGTGGGCAAGTCTATTATACTTATAGCAGAATGAGGACCACTTCTGAGATGTTTATTAAAGAGATGTCTGCAGTAATATGCTGGTGAAAGAGCTCTCAGATTTCTATAGCAGTAAAGGGGAGAAACTGCTCTGGAATGTTCGTAGTAGTCAGAAAACACGACTGGAATTCTAGAATTTGCATTTAAGAGACACTCTGGGATATCTGTAGACGCATAAGGAAATAAATAGCTTTGGGATATCTATAGAAGGTGAGGTTCAAATGTCACCTGAGGGCAGGGCGCAGAATGCCGTTGCCGATGATGAAGTGCAGCTTCTCCAGGTTGGAGGTTGGACGGTCCTCCAGCATGCTGTTCCCATGCAAGGTGTACTCGCCGTCGTTAAGACGTTTGGCGACCTGGAGTTCAACAGGAAACGTGTCATTCTCCCACTACAGGGGACTTCCATCCATGTCCCTTGGCTTTAAATATCTTCAGAACTAAACTCTTTGAATTTTGTGGGCACTTTTCTTGGGTACACAAAATGTTTTATAAATAATCTTTTTGATAACTGATCTAGGCTCAATTAATTGTGCAGCGTGGATTTGCTGTAGTTCACTGAGAAAAAACAAATTAGCCATATTCAACCATAGAACATTTGTGCATGGGTTTTTGATACCCACCACACATTGACAACTTTTATTACAATTAGCATTTGTGAGACAGGACGCATTAAACTGCGTTGCCATTTTTTTAGGGTGCGTGCATTGCATGCTGGGAGTTGAGCGCAGTGGATACACACAGTGAAGGCCCACACTCACCTC